>PJEM01014365.1:0-25047 GCA_004023845.1 Helogale parvula
CTCAGGCTCAGATTCCACAAGGCCCACTGGGGTCTGGGTTAGGCTCCCCTGACGTCTTGGGCCCCAGGGCACACACGTAGGAACGCGAGGCCTCTGCATCGCCTCCCACAGGCTGCACGGCCAAGCCCTCGTCTGACAAGGGCCAGGCCGGGGCGGCAGTTCCTGGGGGAGGGGGAGGCTGGGTTTCCAGGAGGGAAGAAGCCATCCTCCCATCCCCCGTCGGCCATGTCCACCCCAGCCCTGCCCTACTACCTGCCTCAAACCGGCTGCCTCTGGCCACCCGCTAAGAGCAGCCATGGAAATGAGGACAGCAGGGGGCCGGCCCCACGGCTGCAGACCAGCCTGGCACCGGCACGTGGGAGCCTACGCCATCATGCAAGAACCTTCCGGAAGGGCCGGTTTCTCTCGCTCTTCAGTCCTGGTAGAGGGAGGTAGGGAGGAACATGTCTGGATCTCCCTGCCTGTACTCGCTAGGCTGCCCCCACTCCTCCGGACGGTGCACAACGGGCAGAAAGGGGAGAGGAGGAGGGGTGACCGGTGTGCTGGGGGCGACGGAGGGAAGCAGAGTGAGAAAGAGATGATGCAGGGACAATGCAATGCATGGGGTGGACAAAGAAAGAAAGGAATACTAAAGGGAAGGGAAAGAAACAGAGAGAGGGAGAAAGAGCCACAGAGAGACAGGAGACCAACAGACAAGAGAACCAAGATTGGGGGAGGCGGGGGGTGTAAGCCAGGAAGTCAGGAAAACTCCAGGCACCAGATGCAAGTCCACAGATGACCCGTGAGCCCCGATCAGGAGCCATCAGAGAGGAGACCAGGGCAGACCCAGGCGGCCGCCTCAGGCTGCCAGGGGCCCAGGAACCGCCAGACTTTGGGGGGCGGCCCTCCTACCAACCAACAGCCAGGGCTGGCCCGGTGGTGGTGGGGGGGGGGTTCCAAGTGGCCTTCAAGGACTTCCTAAGGAGGCCGTTCTCAGAAGCACAGCCCACCCTCAACAGTGGCTGGGAACCAGGGCTGGGGGCCCTAATCCATCTGCTCAGAGGCCACCTCCCTCCAAGCCCCCAAGGAGCCTGCACACGCAGAGAGGGGAGGGCCGCCAGTGGTCTGCTCTGGACTCCAGCCAAGCTTGAGGGAAAGTGAGCTAACCCAAGCAGGGTCTGTGGCTTAAGGGGAGCTGGGGACCCCCGGCCCCCTATCTCTCTCCCAAGACCCAGCGAGGGCCTAGAGTCCAGAGCAGGATCAAACTCCCTCTGACACACCACGCTTCTGGATGGGAAGACTCAGCCTCCAGAGCAGCATGTCAGGGGGGTCTGGACCCCCGCGCTCCTGACACCCAGCCCCAAACCGGATTCCTCCAGCAGCTCTGCTGGGACCGGCACAGAGAGAACAAGGGGCAGGGTGGGTGGGGGGACGCCTGGGGGAGGCAGAAGGGAGGGACACCTGCCTTGGCCCTCTGCAGGGCGGGCCTCGGGGTGAGCTGTTTCTCTCCTGCCGGCTCAGAGCCTCCGTCTTGCTCTGAGGCCACCGAGCTGTCTCACTGAGGCCCCCTTCCGCTGTCTCACTCCCAAGCCCCTCCTGACACTTTATATACAAAGGAAGCCCGTTAAGACCCCCAGAGGGGTGGCTGTGGACAACAGAGAGGAGAGAGAGCCCCGTTTCTGGAGAAGAGACGTGGGAAGGGACCTCAGGATGCCCAAGGTCCTGGCAGCCATGGTGCCAGCGGCTCCGCACTGAGCCCTCACTGCCGCCAGGGCCGTGTCCCCAGCCTCCAGCACTCACTTGGGGCACCTCCCCACCAAGGACTGGCTCTGCCAAGCCCCAGCCCCGCCCCAGCTCCCAGCCCTGCCCCGGGGGTGACCCAGGAACACGTGGCGTGGGGACACGGCTCCTGGCGGCATGCACCCGGCACAGGGGAGGAGGAGGAGCGGAGGTGAGGCCTGGTGGTGAACTGGCCCACAGGGCGGCCATGTTGGGCTACGACGCGGGGCAGGACGGGGCAGAGGGAAGGCGTTACCCCAGGAAGCTCCTACCGAGAGTCCAGCAGGAAGGAGACAAAGAGAAGAGAGTTGGTGAGGAGGCCTGGCCCTCCCCCGGGGCTCACCGTCCCTCCATGTCTGCACCCACCGGGGCTCCTCCTGATCTCTGGCTCGCCTCTCCAGCCCACCCAAGCCCCTCAGAGCTGTCCCATGACCACCACCACGCGGGGTCTGAGCCGATCCAGGCCCAGCCACAGCAGGGCTGAGTGTCGCTCGCTACGGAGCCAGAGACAGTGATCTAACGCTCCGACGGGGAAAGACGCCCGCCAGCGCGGCCCAGCTCAGGCTCACAGGTGGGGCAGCTGAGGTCAGGACAGGCCCTTGTGCTGAAGGGCCCAACAGGCACCAAACAACCCGAGGTCCGCCCACACAGTTCCAGGACCGCGCGCTGGGGCAGGTCCAAGTGGGCCTGAGACCCCCTGCACCCCCCACAGCCCAGCCCCAAGCAGACAGCAGCTACAGGCGCCCCGTGCAGGCCGGTGGGGCCCCGCCTTCCCTGACCCCCAGACCCACACTCTGCGGACCGCAGCCCAGCCAGACCCAGAGCAGACAGTACCCAGGTGCTTACGAGAGGGCAAACGCCAGCAAGGCCCCACTGACCACGACGAAGTCCAGAATATTCCACAGGTCCCGGAAGTAGGCCCCGGGGCAGCAGCAGTCCCAAATCCATCATCTTCAGAGGAGAAACACATACCAGATACACAATATTTTAGGAAGAAAACCAGGGCCAGGCCCCAGAGCCATGGGTTTGGGGAAACGATGCCACTCAGGTCACACCCTCCGAGGCCCTCAGCGGGCCTTTCAACCTCAGTGCCATTGACCCAATGTCCCTCATTGGTAGTGACCGGCTGAGATCTTGCCGGGGTCCCCGGCCCTCCTGGAGCCTGAAAATGAGAGCCCTCCCCCCAGCACTGGGCTGCAGGGACACAGCCCAGGGAGCGCACGCCCGGCCCAGGCACTCAGAGGGCAGCTCTGCAGTGGGAGACAGGGCCGGGGGGCTCCCGGGGCCCTGGCGCGGCCCCTCCCGGAGCTGTGACTTCCGGCAAAGCACCGTCATGTCTCTCAGCCTCAGCTTGCACGTCTGTGAGACGGGATGACAAAAATACTGCCTCCCCCGTCCAGGACTTTCCAAGAAAGAGGAGGTGAAGCATCAGGGGTGAGGCACAGACGCACATGCATGGACGTCGCGGAGTCATCGGCGCACCCGAGGCTGTGCGCCGTTGTCAGAGGTTGCACACTTGTGTGTGGATTCAACTGTGCCGCAGGCACGTCCGGTCCGTGCAAGCCAGGCACCGCCCCCGTCACACACCGAGAAAGGAGCCTCGCCGTCAGTGCTCAGGGACAGAAACAACCGTGATGAAGACGTGGGGCTCCATCTTCACGAGACCATGACCTGAGCTGGAGTCAGTGTCAGACGCTTAACGGACTGAGCCCCCCGCCCCCTTCCGGCGCCCCTTGAGTTCTTCGGCCCTCACTCGCCTTGACGTTTGGCGTCGAGGCCTCCACCTCCCCCCAAGCTCCCCTCCTGCCCCCTGATGCCAGGCCCTCCCCCTCTGCTGTCACGGGGCAGCCCTGAGGTGAGGCCCGGCCCACACCCCCACACTCCCGGAAGCCCGCAGCCTCGCCTCGCAGTGAGGAGGGGACGGGGGTGATGCTGCTGAGCTTTCCTAAAGCCGGATGACGTGGCGGGGAGCCTCTCACGACCGCTGCCCCCCGCACACACATCACCGCAGCTGCGCGTGCGCGCTCCCACTGAGCACCCCCCGGGGCGCACCCACCACCTGCCCGCGGCAGAGGCTACGGGGCCCTGGGCATCCCAGTCATCAGGGAGGATGAGCGGAGCCCCGGGGCCACCAGGGCGACCACACAGCCCATCTCTGTCACTGTCTCCACGGTAAAGACACCTGTAAAAATGTAGTCGTGTGTTTCAGAGCCTGGAGACAACAGGAAGATTATCGTCAAAGACCAGGCTGAAAGCTGGAGCCAGGACTGTTTCGGGGGGACACATTTTTCCTCCGGGCGTCTGAGCCGACGCCGCTTGGCCAGGGGGCCTGTGGGCCACCGTCAGGGGAGGAGCCCCCGTTGGCAGCGGCCGGGCCCTGGGCATGTGCTCGCTGCTCCTGTCTGTAACCTGGGGCGGGGCCAGGAGGCCCCCAGACCTCATCCCCACCCCCTAGAGGGAACAGACAGGCCCCTGGCACCTCCCAGCCCCTCCCCAGCCTGAGGGAGGGGCTCACGCTGTTCCTGGGCGAGTCTGTCCGCACAGGATCCTCGGCCGCCAGGGCGATGCTGCGCAGGGCAATGCCCACGAGAACGACCGTCTCGAAGTATCGCGTGGTCACGATGTAATGGCAGAAGCGGCGGAGCCTGTGGGCCAGAGCGCTGGTCGCTTGAGGCCCACAAGCCCCCCGCCCCGGGCCACACGCTTGGCCTCCCCCTGCAGGAAGGCGTTACACCAGAAATGAGCCCTACCCAGTGTCTCTGTGTTGGGAGACAGCAGCCAGGGGACTGACGTTGACACAGACTCTTGAGAGGGTGTCTCAGGAAGAGGGGTGGGAGGCGGGGCCAGCGAATCACGGTTCACAGGCCCCGTGTGTGTCCACAGCCTTCTGTGCGAGCACAGCCTCACCCTGCGGACAGCCGCGCCCTGCGCAGACTCACAGGCCTGCTGCACGTGGCGTGGAGGGGCTGCCCAGAGAGGAGGGGGCTGAACGCAGCACCCCTGCGGAAAGCAGGCCTCTCCGGAGGGCCCAGGAAGCTTCTCTAGGTCCACACTGGTCCATCTTGTCTGCGCCCCCGGGGCTGCATGTGCGCCCTGTGCTTCAGCCCCTGCCCGCCTTCGGCGCGGTCAGCCTCGCTGACCGCTATTCTGCTGTGTGGGCACAGGCCAGACGGGAGGGCGCAGGGGTGAAGGAGGGCGCCAGGGACAGTGGGGACGTCACCCAGCAGGAGCCTCGCAGCAGGTGGTGAGCCGGCAGGTCCGGGAAGACCCCTAGCACAGCCGTTGGAGAACAACAAAACAAGGAAAGGGGAAGGAGGGCTATTCCAACACGGTGACCTATGGCGTTTGGGCAAAGACTGGGGGGAAAACACCACGGGACAGGATTTCTACTCATTCATTCGGCATGAAATTATACATGTTGTACGATAACTGACTTCATTGGACTCTGCAAACACCACAGGTTCTGGAGCCGCGGCATCTGATAGAAACGTCACATGAGCCACACACGTGATTCAAAATGACCTAGTGGCCACATGGAAGAGATACAGAGGGGGCACCTGGGTGGCTCAGCCGGGCAAGCACCCGACTCTTGATCTCAGCTCAGGTCTCGATCCGAGGGTCGTGAGTTCAAGCCCTGCATTGGGCTCTGCGCCGGGAATGAAGACTACGTTATTATTATTATTATTTATTTAAAAATTTTAAAAATGTTTTACTTATTTCTGAGAGACAGAGAGAGACAGCACGAGCAGGGGAGGGTCAGAGAGAGAGGGAGACACAGAATCGGAAGCAGGCTGTGGGCTCCGAGCTGTCAGCACAGAGCCGACGCGGGGCTCGAACCCACGAACTGCGAGATCATGACCTGAGCCGAAGCCGGACGCTCAACCTACTGAGCTGCCAGGGGCCCCCGTGAAGCCTACTTTAAATAAATAAAAATTAAAAGACACAAAAGAAACCAGCGTAGTTAATTTTAATATATTTTATTAACTTCATGTCAAAAATATTTACATTTCAACATTTAATCTTAATCAACAATTATCAATGAGATATTTCATATCCCTTTTCTCATATTAAGTCTTAGAATCCGGTGCTAAGCCCAGTGTGGGTGCTAAGTCTCCCTGAAAACACTGGGTCTCTATATTTTACAAAGTTGACCATGGGAAAGGCAGATTCACAGGCCCCGGGGGTTCCAAGCGTGCTTAAAACTTTTCCAATAACTGAATCAAACGTCAGATCTTTTCCATTTCCATTTAAATTACTTAAATTTTAAAATTAAAAATTCAGCTCTGGGGGCACCTGGGTGGCTGAGTGGGTTAAACATCTGATTCTTGGTCTCTGCTCAGGTCATGACCTCGTGTTGGGCTCTGTGCTGAGTGCGGAGCCTCCCCGGCGTTCTCTCCCTCCCTCTCTCTGCCCCCCTGACCCCCTCTCTCTCTCTCAAAATAAATAAACACTTAAAAAAAATCAGTTCTGCAGTTGCACTGGCCACATGTCAACTGTTCCGTAGCCCCCGGCCCCTCTGGCCAGTAGCCATCATACTGAACAAAGCAGACAGAACACATCTATCACAGAATGTTCTCCTGGACAAAGGAGGTCCAGGCACTGCCTGGCACAGAGTAGATCGATAACTGTCAAACAGAGAACCTTCTTTTATTTTAAATAATTTTTTAAATATTTATTTTTGAGAGAGAGAGCGCGCGCTAGCAGGGGAGGGGCAGAGAGAGAGGGAGACACAGAATCCAAAGCAGGCTCCAGGCTCCAAGCTGTCCGCACAGAGCCCGACGCGGGGCTCGAACCCACGAACCCTGAGATCATGACCGGAGCCGAAGTCTGACGCTCAACCGACTGAGCCCCCCAGACGTCCCCGGAGAGCAGAAACCTGACACGGGTTTCTTGAGGCTGACACCCAGGTGTGGGGAGCGCTGCTTCCCCCCGGGGCCCCGGGGACACCCGTCTCCCCAGTTCTCCAGTCCCTGACCCTCGCCCCTCCTCCAGCCTCATGGCCAAGTGCAGGGTCCCCGGTCTCTCTGCCGCCGCACGTGTGCTGTCCACACCGCTCTGGGCATCATTGCTGTGGTGGAGGCACAGGCTCACGCGCAGGCAAGAGCGTGACTGTGTAATGAGGTCAACTTACATGCTGACTTTGCTTTAGCGTTTATTTTTGGGAGAGAGAAAGAGAGTGGAAGTACGTGCATGCAACTGGGGGAGGGACGGAGAAAGAGAGAGAGAGAGAATCTCGGGCAGGCTCCCCACACTCAGCGTGGAGCCTAATGCGGGGCTTGATCCTGTGGCTCTGGGATCATGCCTGACCTGAGCTGAAATCAAGACTCAGACACTTGGGGCGCCTGGGGGGCTCGGTGGGTTAAGTGCTGACTTCGGCTCAGGTCATGATCTCTCAGTCTGTGGGTTCGAGCCCCGCGTCGGGCTCTGTGCTGACAGCTCGGAGCCTGGAGCCTGCTTCTGATTCAGCGTCTGTGTCTCTCTCTGCCCCGCCCCTGCTCGCACTGAGTCTCTCTCTCAAAAATAAACATTTAAAAAAATAAAGAGAGACACTTGACCATCTGAGCGACCCAAGGGCCGCTGTTTTTGTGTTTTCTGTAAGCAGAGGCTCCTATCTTTGGCAAACCAGAAGTCCAGAGGGGTGAGAGCCTGGTAAACATCCCACGTCCTTCCTGGTCTCTGCCCTGGGCCCTGAGGGAGAACGGGGTGCAGGAGCCCAGCCTGGTTTGGGGCAGGGACTCGACCCCGGGATGTAAGGAAGTGTTGTGGGGTCGTGTCCCCCGCAAAACACATTCAGGTCCCTGAAGCCCAGCAGCTGGGAAAGGAGCCTTATATGGAAACACGGGGATCAAGGTCGGGTGAGGTTATCCCCGAGCCGGGGGCACGGCTGGTGGGCGGGGGCTTCTGGGAAGAGCAGTGGCCACAGACCCCGGGCAGGAGGGCAAGCGCGGAGGACGCGGCAGGGACTGAGATGTGCCCACGGGCCAGGGAAGGTCAAGGGTGACAGGCAGCCAGAGGAGCTGGAGGCGGGGAGGGGCGTCCTCCCCAGGGGGCTTCCGAGGGACCAGACGGGTCTCCGCTATCAGCCTGTCACCCGTCTGGAGGCCCGAGATTTCAAGTTCTCTGGTGTTTCCACGGCTTGGTCTGGGGCGTGGCTTCCGCTATCTGCTTCCTGCACACCTGCACCCACCTCCTGCCCCCAGCACATCCTTGGCCTGAATCACACCCGGGACTCTGCAGCCTCCCAGGCCCACTCGGCGGGTGTGAGTCACAGAACGCGGGCGAGCCGTCCTCGGGAGCCGGCCGAGGCCGCTGCCAAGTGGATCAGGAGTCGGCCTCAGCACACGTTCCGGGAAGACGGTAAAAAGTAATGTCAGGACAGGAGCGGCAGCAGCACATGCTCAGGACGCATGTGTGACATGAACACCCAGACGCCTACGCCCCTAGCTGGCCGTGAAAGTGACTCCTTTGCTACGCACAGTACCTGGAGGTTTTAATTAACTGTCCACATTTCTTCAATGGGAAATTTTAAAATAGTGCGTCTTGGGGCGCCTGGGCGGCTTAATCGGTGAAGCGTCCGGCTTCGGCTCAGGTCATGATCTCACGGTTCGTGGGTTCGAGCCCCGCGTCGGGCTCTGTGGTGACAGCTCACAGCCTGGAGCTGCTTCAGGTTCTGTGTCTCCCTCTCTCTGCCCCTCCCCCACTCACACTCTGTCTCCAAAAATAAATAAAAACAACGACAACAATCCAGGAACACCTGGCCCCACAGCTCAGCGCGTGGCCGGAGAGGGGCGTGCCCAGGGCACCGTCAGGCCTGCCTCGTCCCCTTCCGCCTTCTGCGTGGCCCGGGCAGCAAGAGGAAGGCAGGAACAGCACCTGAGTGGCAGGCCACTTCTGTCCCCCGGGAACGCACTGCTCCCTCTGAGGGGCCACGGCCGCCGTGGGTAGCAGACGTCAGAGCACACGTTATGGGAGAAAGTCTCACTAGCACGGGGAGTTCAGTGCTCTGGGGACACGGCGGCAGTGTTCAGAGAGGTCACCCACGTGAGGTTTAACACCTATAATCCCGCGAATGCAAATCAAGCCTGTTGCTCTGCGCCTCGCCCCCTCACTCCTTGGAGGCGGATCTTCCGACTTCCAAAAGGCCTGTTAGCCAGACGTGCGCCCCTCTTGAGCCAGCGCCCCTGTTGATGGGCGTCCCTCGGAGCGGACACAGGACCAGCGCTGGGGGTGTCAGCGACGGGCCGGAGCCCGCTATGTGACCACAAACGTCACGACCAGGAACCGCATGAGTGCACCGTGGTGGGTCTAAGGACGGGACACACGACACACGAGGGCTTTATTTTACGTTCCAGATGGCCGCCTGAGTGACACCGCCGTCACACCACGGCAGGCAACGCAGGGAAATCCCTGCTCTCGCGGTGCTCATGCGAGGGGAGAAAACAGGCAATACACGGAACACTGAAGGAACGCCCATGGGAGAGAGGTGCTGGGAGGAAAAGCAGGGGGCGGGACAAAGGAAGATGAGCAGCGAGGTCCCAATGTCGCCGCAGGTGCTCAGGCCTCAGGGGGAGGGGACATTTGGGCAAAGGGGCAAACATCTCAGTGAGGGAGTGAACAGACACTGGAGGAAAAACGCTTCCAGGTAAACAGACCACGTGAAGGTCCTGGGGCGGCACCGGGCTCACGTGACGGAGGAACCGGGACGAGGCCTGTGCGGCTGGAGCAGAGGGGGCGAGAGGGAAGGAGCCCGTAGGTTGTACAGGCCTTGGGGACCGAAGGGAGGACTCCCACTCTTCCTCCAGGGAGGTGGGAGCCCTGGAGGGCTGCGGGGGGAGGACAGACCGACTTGGGTGCTCTCAGGCGCCCTCTGCTGGCCGCTGCGGGGAGGACAGACCGTGGGAAGCAAGGTGGGGGCGGGGAAGGGGCCAGAGGGGACCGTGCAGTCCAGTGGGCAATGACAGTGGCTGGGGGCACAGGAGTCAGGGACGGGGACAGATCTGGGCTACATTTTCAACCCCGATGTTTTCAGGTTGAGCACCTTGAATGACCAGCGAATTTCCACCTCTTACCGGAGGAGCTTTGGGAGGTGACATGAGGAACTGTAGCGTCCCAGCCGAGTTTGGGACGCCTCACCGGTGCCGGAGTGAGTCTGGAGCTCCGGGGAGGCCCGGGCTGGAGACAGGACTGTGGGGTGGTTGGGCCAGAGACAGGGGTCCAGTCCCCAGAGTGGACGAGGCTGCCCGGGAGGGGAGCGTGTAGGGAGAGAAGTGGCCTGAGGACCCAGGCTGTGCACCAGGAGGGGTGGGAGACGGGGGGCTGGGGACCCAGCCTGTGCACCGGGAGGGGTGGGAGACGGGGGGCTGGGGACCCAGCCTGTGCACCGGGAGGGGTGGGAGATGGGGGGCCGAGGACCCAGCCTGCGCACCGGGAGGGGTGGGAGATGGGGGGGGACTGGAGAGATGGGAGGGAAGCCGGGCCCCAGAGGTGCTCCCAGGAGGAGGGGGAAGGGGCCAGTCTGACACTGCGGGGGAGGGGGAGGAAGAGACCACGTGACTGCTGGATCTGGACACTGGGGGTCACCTGCAGGCAAAGACAGGTCTGGGGACAGGAGGGGCAGAGCCTGGCTGGCGCAGGTACCAGAGAAAGGCGAACTGACGGGACTGCTCAGGGTTTGGTTCTCCCGGGGGCCTTGGCCGGAGAGCGAGCGAGCAGCAAACAGGCTGCGGCAGGACGTGGGAGGCCCTGGGGTCAGCCAGGCCGTTGGCTGTGTCCTCCCCTAGTTTCTAAGAAAGTCTAGCCCAGGGGCACCGGGCGGCTCAGTCGGTTGAGTGCCTGATCCTTGTTTGGGCTCAGGTTATGATCTCACACTTTGTGGGTTCTGGGGCTCTGCTCTGCCGGTGGGGAGCCTGCTTGGGCCCCTCCGTCCCCTTCCCCTTGCTCTTTCTCAAACCAATAAACTTAAAAATGTTAGGAAAACAAAAAAAAGAAATTGCAGTTTGCCTCAGCGGAGCGGGAGGTAAATCGGATAACAGGAGCGTGGCTGAGCTGGGGGCCGCCGGCCTGCGAGACTCAGATAAGGGAACGTGGGTCCCGGCCCCTCCTGCAAGCCTGAGACCCGAGAGGGCAGGGCCGGAGGAGCGGCTTGCCAGGGCTCGTGGGCACGGGCGGGGCCGGGGGCTCCGGTGCCTTCGGGATGGAGGGGGGCTGGAGGGAGGAGGAACTAGCCACACCCTTGACCCTGGGGGGAGGTAACTACCAGTGGCCACTGGTCTAATCGATCATGCAGGCACCATGAACTCAGCAAAGTCCCCAACCCAAGGGGCTCTGGGCCCGTGACTGCACCCCCGGTACCCTGGGGGGGTCTGCGCCCCAACCTCCCTGGGAAAGGAGCTGCTGGGCACCCTTTACGATGAAGGGCGGGAAAGGCACCTTCCTGGGCTGCGGCCACGCCGGCAGATCCCCCCGTGCGGGGAGGGGGCGGCAGGAGCCCTGAGCCGGGGACCCGTGGGGCAGATGCTGACCCGAGTCACGTGGTCGGTGCGGAACAGCAGGAACCCACTCGCCTGGTGTCGGAAGCGCTGACACGTCGGTGGTAGAACCGGGTGGCAGTCGTGGCACCCCAGGACCCCCGCCTGGGCCCGGGTCAGGGCTGCGGCTGACGGGGGTGGGGCCGGCAGCGGGAACGTGGGCGGTGTCCGCGGGAGGTCAGGTCCCACCGCCACGCAGCTGGGACGAGAACCCCCAAACCCCTTCCCCTCCGCCCCCAGCAGGGGCTGGGTGACAGTGAGGGTGGGGGAGGGCCAGGCTGGAGGGGCAGCTGGGCTAACGCTACCCCCGCAGCCGGAGACGACCCCGGGCACCCGGGGCGGGCAGATCTCAGAGCTGAGCTCTCCAAACACCCGGCCCCCCTCTGCCCCGTTAGGGGCTCCCTGGCGGCAGCCCTGCAGACCCCGGCGCACTCGGAGAGTCACGGCTTGGCAAAAATAATTTAATAGTCCATTTGGACCCTGGGGTGGGGGCTCGTCCCTCCCCTCCCTGCCTAGTCCCGTGCTGGGGAGTCGGAGGCCCCTGCCCATGCCCAAGGGGGTTGGGTTTGCCCACGGGCCTTTCCCGGCACCCCTGGCTTCCCAGCGAGGCCCCACAGTGGCGGACACAGGAGCCTCAGCCTGGCCCCAGGGGAGTCAAGATGCAAAGGCAGGCGGATCTGGCGGGGCGGAGCCCCAGGGTCCCCCGGGGAGGGGCGCGGCGGCGCTAGGCGGGGGCCGTGCGCAGCTGCTCCAGCCCGTCCGCGTACTGGAAGGCGGGCCCCGTCTCGTAGTCGTACATGTCCAGGGCCACCTCGCAGCTCTCGCGCACCACGCGCTCCGGGTCGGCCGCGTGCGCCCGCAGGGCGGCCAGGCAGACGGGCCGGGCGATGGCCCCCAGGGCCTCGGCGCACTCGTGCCGCACCATGGGGCTCTCGGCAGGCAGGGCCAGGGTCGCCGCCAGCTGGGGCACTGCCGCCTCGTGCTGCAGCTGGCCCAGGACATAGGCGATCTCGTGGCGGAAGAGGGCGCTGCCGCAGCGCAGGCCTGCGGGCAGGAGGGCGTGGTCACGGGCTGGGCGGGGCCTCAGGGCTCGGCAGGCACCAGAGGGCAGAAGGTCAGAGAGGTGGACAGGGGGTTCCCGGTCTCAAAGTGGTCGGCGCTGCTCAGAGGGACGGCCCTGGGGCCACAGGGACGGGCGCGCCCGGAGGGCACGGCCTGGGAACACAGCCCTTCCCCTTGGAAGATGGACGCGCCAGGTTCCTGCCCGCTCGCCCCCACGTCTCCCTGGGCGCCTGGATCATGTGCTGGACTGTGCCGTCGAGTGCTCCCCGCGAGTCTGTACTTACGTCCCCACAAGCCACAGCGTTTAATAAGGGGACAGTCACGGGCACCCTGCCACCACTCTGAAGACATGCTTCACACTGACGGGGAAACCACAGCCGGGGACAGGTGGTGACTGCTCGATGGCACCTGCCTGACTGCGGGGGGGGGGGCACCCCCCGCCACATTCCCACGCAGCACCAACCCCTCTGGGCCCCCGCCCGGCCTCGCTGGGACTCCTGCCCCTGACGCAGGGCCACAGCGATGACCAGGCGGCTCCTTGCCAGACAGGACGTTCTGGGAGGGCCGCGAGGGCTCTACATCCTCTGCGGCATGTCCCGGACATCAGGGCGTGGGGGACGAGGGACCGCCCGGGCATCGGGGCGCGGGGACCAGGGACCACCCGGGTGGAGGCCTGCACAGAGGGGTCTGCAGAGCAGGGACGGGAGAGAGGAAGGGGTTCAGGCGCTGCAGCCGCAGGGCCGCGGATCCACCGGGGATTGGACCCCGACTCCGCCGCCCACCACGGAGGATGAGTGAATGCGGGGAAGGCATAGGGAGGCACCGGGCCAGGCCCAGGGTGCACGGTCTCTGGGTCATGCTTGCTCCACTTTCCAGGGGCAGCTACTGAGCCCCACTGAGGGGCGCTGACCATGACCCCAGGGCCCCGACTCACCATCAGCCAGCGCCCACCACGACCCCACCCCCAGGAATTACCGTCAGCCAACGCCCACCACAGGCGCCCCCCCCCCCCCCCCCCCCCCCCCCCCCCCCCCCCCCCCCCCCCCCCCCCCCCCCCGCCCCCCCCCCCCCCCGTCAGCCAGCGCCCGCCATGACCCCCTGCCCCCGGACTCACCGTCAGCCAGCGCCAGGGCAGCCTCTTCGCCGCCGGCGTTGCGCAGGGCGAACATGGCGCGGTAGCGGTCAAAGAGCGGCCGGGCCTCGTCCAGCAGCGCGGCGCGCAGCCGCCCCACGTCGCGCTCCTCGGCCGCAGGGGCCGGGTCCACCGACAGGTAGGGCCCTGCCCCCGCGGGCTCCCCGCCGTGCTGCTGCAGCCACTCCAGCCGCCGGACGGCCAGCTGGCACGTCTCAGCCACCTGCGGGGACAGGGGTGCACGGGTGGCCGCTGGGGACTCGACAGCGGAGGCGATGGCCCCCCTTCCCCAATCTCGGGGGCTCCAGATTTAACAGAGGCCGGAGGCAACAGACGCAGTAGTGAACCGATCATTCTAGATTGGAAACAGACCAGCAGGGGCTTATGTGATTAGGGAGTGAGGACAGAGGGCCAGGAGGGACTCGGTGCGGAGGGGACATCAGAGCGGAGCAGAGACCAAACCAAGTGAACGAGTGAGGTGGGTGGAATTGGGCAGTGCAAAGGCCCTGAGGCAGGACGCTGTGGGACACAGCATGGAAGCGCAAGCAGGCTGAGCGGGCAGAGGTGGGACGCCAGGGGGCCAGGCCGGTCTCGTCAGGGCCCGCGAGCTGCCCGAGCTTGGGATTCTGTCCTAAAGGCCATTGGAAACACGAGAGCTCCAGGCCCGAACCCCGTGACTCTCACCCCCAGGTACCAAGAGGAGGGTGACGTATGGGAAGCAGATGACAAGAGCACCAAGTGACACACATGACCACACGGAAACCTGCACGCGCGTGTTCGCGGCAACACGACTCATGCCGCCAGAAAGTGAAAATGGCCCAAACGTACACCAGCAGATGAACAAAACGCGTGCCCCGCGCAGGCGCAGGCGCACGCCCCCCAGGGCACCCCCCGCGCACGCGCACGCCCCCCAGGGCGCCCCCCGCGCACGCGCACGTCCCCCAGGGCGTCCAACGTGCACGTCCCTCTGCGGCGAGCAGGAGCGAGGCGCCCGCATGCGCTGCCCCGCGGATGGGCCTCGAACACACGACGCTCCGGGAGGGAACCTGACACGGGAGGCCACGCGGGGTGTGAGTCCACGTGCGTGAACCTTCCAGAACAGGCCCGTCCACAGACACAGGAAGTAAATTAGAGACCGCCAAGGGCTGCAGGACAGAGGAGTGACCACTGATGGGGCGAGGCTCCTTCTGGGGTGAAGGAATGTTCTAGAATGGGAGATGATGGTGGCACACCTCCGTGGACGGTCCAGAAACCGCGGAGGTGCACTGTGTCAGAGGGCGAGGTTTACAGTGCGCGTCCTGTCTCCGTAAAGTTGTTGGGGGGGGGCGGGGGGAGAGAACCCCTGGGGTTCACGGAAGCAGACGGGCCCGAGGGCTGGGAATCAGCCTGCTGCCACCCTGCGGTCACCCTCTGATCCTGTCCTGGCCGAGCGGCGGCCCTGGCGACCAGACCCGGTGAGGCTGCTCTAGGCGGGCGGCAGGGGTCAGGCGGCGTTACCTCGATGACGGGGTCAGAGGAGAACTGCTTCAGGACCTCCAGGACTTCCAGGTTCCCGATGGCCCCCAGGGCCTCCCCTGAGAGGAACCAGAGGACAGTTCGCTGTTTGGAAAGTAGGAAAGGCCCCGGATGCTGGAGGGGGGAGGGGCGGAGGGGCGCTGACCAGCAGCACCACCTCCTCTGTGCCCCCCCCCCCCCCCCCCCCCCCCCCCCCCCCCCCCCCCCCCCCCCCCCCCCCCGGCAGCTCGACCCGCCCTGGCCCCGCGCGCCCCCAAGCCGCCGCGATCTGCGTCCCTTCCCCTGAATTTGGACTTGGTTGGAGCTGGGACCTCCCCCCCACCCCTCGGGCCTGTGCTTCCCCCCAGCTCATGACATTACAGCTCGGGGACACTGGGTAACACGGAGCTCCAATGACACCCGGAAGAGCCTGGAGGAGGGGGATCGACTGGGCCAAGTGAGGGAGGAAGGTGGGCGGACCCTGGCAGGGCAGGAGGCTGCCCCGCTCCCTGGGTCTACACAGGGGGAAGAGACCGGAGGCCAGCAAACACTCGCTCCCACTCAATTCCTTCTCCGCTTTGCCAATGGACCTGAATCCAGTCAGGTCCCGCCCTCCTCTGCCCGCAGCCTCCAAGGCCCACGGCCCTGCATGACCTGCCCCGTCCCTCCCTGCCCTCCCCTCCTCTCCGGCTCCTTGCTCGCTCAGTTCCAGCCACAGGGGCCTCCCTGCCACTCCTCCAAACAACAGGCAGGGTACTGCCCCAGGGCCTTTGCACGGGCTGCATCCTGTGCCTGAAGCACTTTTCTCCACGTACCTGCCTGCCTTCACTCAGCTCTCCGTCCACTGATTGATCAGAAAGGGCAGCACCTCTGGCTCCCGCATCCTACTCCCCCTCCCTTCCTCTCCTCTGCGCACTTACGCCCCCAAAATCTCTTTTAAATCAAAGGGATGAGGGATGCCTGGGGGGGTTCAGCCGATTAAGCCTGCAACTCGATTCTGGCTCAGGTCATGATCTCAGGTTGTGGGTTCGAGCCCGGAGGCAGACTCTGTGCTAATGGCGCGGCGCCTGCTTGGGATTCTCGGTCTCCCCCTCTCTCTGCCCCTCTCCTGCTCCTGCCCACACACTCTCTCTCTCTCTCTCAAAATAAATAAACTTAAAATCAAAGGGACGCTATTCCCCCAGATGTTAAAGTCGTGCGAAACGCAAATCTCAGCGTCCATCAAGTCCCCGCCCTCCCCCGCTCATGGCCACGCCCCTCCGCTGACGCCAGTTCATGGTGGTGTTTATGCACAGGGGCGGAGTTGCGTCCCAGGACAGAGGCTGTCCGGCCTGTGGGGCTGGAAACTGTCCCCGCCCTTCACAGATGTCCAGTGCTGCGAGGTCACGCGGGCGGGGGACACCGTGGCAGGAGGGCCACCCACCTGCCTCGTGGCGCACCATGGGCTCCTGGCGGGGGTCCCGCAGCACGGCCAGGAGCACGGGGATGGCCCGGGGGTCCTGCATCTGGCCCAGGCAGTAGGCCAGCTCGTGCTTGAGCAGGGCAGAGTCGTCGCCGAAGGCCTTGCTGATCCAGGCGATGGCGCCCGGGCCGCCGAGCCCGCGGAGGGTGAAGAGGGCCCGGAAGCGGGCGTGCAGGGGCTGCCGGGGGTCCGCCAGCGCGCGCCCCACGGCCTCCACCTCCTGCTCCGTGACCATGGTGCCGCCGGCTGGTCCTCACAGCCTCGCCTGGGCCGGAGCTGGGGGCTCAGGGGCACAAGGACCTACGGGCAGAAAACCGGGAGCCCAGGTGAGAGGCGTTTTCCGCCTACCTGCGGCTTGTTCGTTTGAGAGCGTGGACCTGGGGGGGCGGGGTCCTACCGGCTGACCAGCCTGGGACCCGGGGCGATGGGGTCCTACCGGCTGACCAGCCTGGGACGTGGGGGGACAGGGTCCTACCGGCTGACCAGCCTGGGACCCGGGGGGACGGGGTCCTACCGGCTGACCAGCCTGGGCATCAGGCTGAAAGCCAGGGTCTGGCCCTGTCCACTCGCTGGGCGGCCTTCCATAAGTTACATCCCCTCTCTGGGCTTCTGGCCTCTGTAGCAGCGAGGACTGGGGCTGGTCTGTGCTCCACGCCGGTGCCAGAGGGACCGTGGTGGCGGGTCACCGATGCGCCCCATGAGCCCCACGCTGTGCGGCCCCTCCCTCCCACACCGAGCAGGGCCGACCAGCCTGAACAACGCACATGGCAGAAGTGACGGTGACTCCTGAGCGCAGTCACAAGAGGCGCTGCGGGTCCTCCTTGCCTGCTCGGGGGAAAGCCAGCGGCTGCAGCATGAAAAGGCTCCAACAGCCGAGCACTGGGGCTCACGTGGCCAACTGTCACACGAGAGCAGGAGGCTGAGAACAACCCCCCAGCCGCAGTCCAGCCGGAAATCCGTTACGTGACCAGTGTGTGTAAACCGCACGGTGTCACTGCCCTGCATAACTCTCCTGTGGCACCTTATTCTGCCAAACTCCCTGATGGTCCCCAAGGGCCTGCATGACCTGCCTCACCCCTGGCAGCCCTCCCCTCCTCCCTCTGCTCCAGCCACACGGGCCAGGCCCAGTCCTGCCCCAGGACCTTTGCACAGACCTGTTCTCTTCCTCAGGAGCGCTCCTCCCCAGACGCCTCCCCTGCTCAGTCCCTCACTGCCCTGGGTCTCAGAGGGCTTCCTCAGGGAAGCCTTCTCTGACTGCAGTCTTCACTGTTACTCTTTCCCCCTGTTTTACTTTTCTGCAAAGCACTTAACCACCAGGAGACATCCTGCAGGATGCTTCCCAGGTTAGCTGCTCGTGGCCAGGCTTCTCCCTCACCAGAACCCTGACGCAGGGGCCGAGTCCGTCCTGGTCACCACTACACCCGCAGCACAGAGCAGGCCCTCGATGGAAACAGCGGCCCTGCCAGTGACAGCAGGTGACACGCGCGGAGCGTCTGCGACATGGCAGGCGCCTCTTCTGAGCTCTCCTGTGATTCTCCCCACAGAACTTCGGGACGGGCACTAGGATTGTCACCCTTTTATGGACGAGAAAGCGGAAGCACAGAGATGGTAATAACTCACTCAGGAACCGCCTAAGGCGTTCTACACCCAGGTAGCTGGGCTCCAGAGTCAAGTTCAAAGCCACAATTGTTGGGCTGAATGGATGGACTGGATGAAAGGACCCGGCTGGGAGGAGGGGCTCCCCCTCCGGCGTCCAGACCAGCTTAGACCTGCCTGACGCATGGTAAAGCGTGCTGTGGCGTGCGGTGGCCTCTGGTCCCCTGCAGCGTCGGCGGGCCGTGTGGTGGCCTGTGCATGGACAACCATCAAAAGAGGTGACCTTGAAATGAGGACCACCAGGGACCACGGGGACCAGGAGCCAGTGAGGGGGCAAGGCCTTGGGGGCCGTAGATCGGGCTCTCCTCCGCACGGACAGGCAGTGACTCGTCTGGAGCCACAGCGCAGGCCGAGGGCACACAGGGCCCAGGATGCCTGCCTCCCAGTCTGGGCAGGGTCGCCCTCAAGTCACCTGGGAGGGGCCCTTCATCACCTACACGTTCCCAGAATCCTTAGTTGCCTGGAGACAGGGGAAATCTGGCCAAGGAGGCAGCTCCAGCTACGGGAGAGGAATGTGGGAAGAAAATAGGGCAAGACCCAAACTGGGGCAAAAGTCTCTGGATTCGGCTTCTTTCAAGCTAACAGCTCCGAGCCGAGTTTCCCTCCCGTCTCTGTTCAGACGTTAAATGTACAGGAAGGAATTCTGAGCACCCGCAGGTTCAACACCGCAAACCCCCCACCACCCTGGTGGCTTCCGGGGTTCCCGCAGCACCGGAGTCCAGGACATTCCACTCCTGTTTCTTAGCAGAAAGTCAGCACCACCAGGGCAGGACTTGATACGTAAATAAAGATAAACCTGTATCTCTCTCTCTCTCTCTCTCACACACACACACACACACACACACACACGGATATATACACTGTTGTGTCTGCTCTGTCCTAGCGCGGATCTGTCGCCCTGGTAGGAGCCGCCCGATCCTTATTTGTTGAAAGAACTGAACATCCAGGCGCGGTGTAAACCTGTGTCATCCCTAAAACGGGTAGAAGAGGCACATGGAGCGGATGCAGGGGTGCACTTGGCCCCTGGACAAACCGGAGCTGCTGTTTTGCGGGGCGCCCAAAACCCACCTCTGGGCTCAGGAGGGCACACCTGGCCGCCTGCAAGCCAGCAGCTCACACTTCAGGCCCGTTCCTCAGTGGGAAGCGGGGGCAAGGGTGTGGGCGCCGGGTTCCCCAACCAACGCGGAATCTGCGGGTCCGCTCGCCCTTGTGGAAGCCTCTTAGGGCAGACACGATGAATCAGTAAGGGATGGAGAGAGAGGAGACGGGATCCCGCCACCCATCCCAACCAAGAATTCCCAACAAAAAGATGCCTGGTAACCAACTCTCTCCCAGGAAGGGGTCTTCCCGACACGGGATTCCCTCGGGGTGCGCGCAGGTTCCCTCCCCTTGGAAGAGAACCCGAGGAACCCGACGCCTCGAGACCTGTCTACGCGGGTCCCCTAGTACTGGATCCCTCACGCCGCCGGTTCTCCCAGAAACTCGAGAAAGGGGTCGCCCGATATGGGAACCCCAGCACGCTCTGGCTCCCCGGCTCCCCCCCAACGAAGGGATCTCCGGCGACAGAGTCCCCAGAGCCCAGGGAAAGAGCCCGTCCGGACTCTAACCCCCTCAGGAGGGGGCCCCTCGACCCCACCCCACCCCCACCCCAAGCCACGAATCTCAGACGCGGGACCACCTCCCGCGGCGTCCTCCCCGGGCCCGCCCGCCAGGCCCCGGCCACGTACCGCGCTCTCTGCGGCCAGAAAGCCCGAGCGACCCGCCGGAAGCCCAGGTAGGCCGAGCCCGCCCGCTCCCTCCGCCGCCACCGGCGTTTCACCAGCCGCGACGCTCGCCGCGCGCTCGGGGCGCCGCCATCTTCTCGCCCACGTGACCGGCCCGGACGGCACCAACGCCGCCCTCGGGGGGAGTTCCCGTCAAAGTCCCCGCGGCGGGAGAGAGGTCTGGAAGCATGAGTTGGCACCGGTGCCACAGCCCACACTTACACACCAGATGGAGTCCAAGGACATCCCTCAGGTAAAGGAAAGGGCACACTTGCCTTCTTTCTCCGGAAGAGATTCTCCCCGGCCTCCCCACCCGGTTCCACAAGTGGAAATGGTTTGTGCCGATTCAGTCCTCCGCCCGGGGCCGGCTAGCAACGGAGCGTGCGCAGCGTCTCTGGGGCGTGGTCAAGCCCTGGGGGCGTGGCCAGTGGCTTCCGTGGGCTGGAGGCGAGCTTAGTAAGGAAGGGTTCTTGTCCTTTTCCCCCCACACGATCAAGTCATTCCTTCGTCGTTCACTTAACAAATAGTTAATTGAGGCTGAGGACAAGACAGCCTGCCGTCCATACCCTCGAAAACCTCACAGACTGGTTGTCTGAGGGAGACAGACAATAAATAAGATACATGTTAGGTGATAACGCACGTTAAGGGGAATAAGGTATTCAAGCAAGGTGTCTGTTTGGGGCGTGGAGTTTGAGGGGGAGTGGCCACGGTCTGTGGCGAAGACTTCTGGGTAAAGACCTGGCAGGTGCGGGAAGAAGCCATGGCGATATTCGGGGGAAGAGCCACCCAGACATAAGAAGGACTTGGCTTTGACAAACGAGACGCCACGGAATGTTCCGATCAAGGGCATTCTGAACAGGCTTTTTTGGACCGGTAAGCAGAAGAAAATAGATAATAGGAAGGTGGACGCAAGAGACCAGAAGTACTCAAATTCTGGATTAATTTTGTTTATTATCATTATTATTTTTTAGAGATTTTAAGTAATTTCTACACCCAACGTGAGGCTCGAACCCACAACCCCGAGCTCAAGAGTGGCACGCTCCACTCCCTGAGCCAGCCAGGCACCCCTGGATTAATTTTGAAAGTAGAGCAAACAGGATTTGAGGACGGATTGGACACGGAGTTTAGGAGAAAGAGGGCCACCGAGGATTAAGTGCAAGGTTTTCAACAGTGACTGGGAGCCATCCCTGCCTTCCCATCCTGTCCATCCGAGGTCTGAAGCAGGTCCAAACAGTATCGTGTTCCTCAAAAAGTTAAACATACCATAGGGCCCAGCAATTCTGCTCTTGGATGTGTATCTAAGATATATACTCAGACAGACATCGGACTCCCGTGTTCACAGGGGAATCTGTTCAGCCCCTTCCTCTGTTGGTGGACCGTTGGACTGTTTCCACCTTCTGCCTGTTGTGACTAAGGCTGCTGTAAACATCAGTGTACAAAAATCTATTTGATTCCCTATTTTCAACTCTTTTGGGCATATAGCTCTGCGCGGAATTTCCGGATCCCATGGTAATTCTATGTTTAATGTGTTGAGGAACTGCTGAGCCCTCTTCCACAGTGGCTGCACCATTTTACCTTCGTGCCAGCCTTGCCCAAGGGTTCCAATTTTTCCGCATCTGCACTTTGAAAACAATGTTTATTCATATTACTCACACAGAGCGCAAGTGGGAGAGGGGCAGAGGGAGAGGGAGACACAGAATCGGAAGCAGGCTCCAGGCTCTGAGCTGTCAGCACAGAGCCCGATGCGGGGCTTGAATTCACGAACTGTGAGATCATGACCTGAGCCGAAGTCCGACGCTTTACCCATGGAGCCCCCCAGGCTCCCCCAACCTAAACTTTTCTATACATTTGAAAGTTTTCATAATAAATCACTGGAACGATAAGTGGCAGGGAAAAGGCAGACTGCTATTCCCAGCGTTTAAAGATTTCAAAGTCAGGGGCGCCTGAGGGGCTCCGTGGGTTGAGGGCCGGACTTTGGCTCAGGTCACGATCGCACGGTTCGAGAGTTTGAGCCCTGCCTCAGGGGCTGTGCTGATGGTGTGGAGATGCTTGGGATTCTCTCGGTTCCTCTCTCTCTGCCCCTACTCCACACATGCCTGCTCGCTCTCTCTCTCTTTCTCAAAATCAATAAACTTTTAAAAATACTAAACATTTCGAAGTTAAACACGTGAAGTGTTTTTACTTTCAAAAGTGGAAAAGAAGCGCTTGTCGCGACCTTATTTGTGATGGCAAGAAAAAAAAGCTGGAATAAAAAACGCTGAGGTGCAGCCTCTCCTCTGCCTCCCCAGGCGCCCTACTGTCACTCACCTGGACCCCAGCAGTCCCTGCCAGCCTGTCGTCCCCCCTCACGATCTGTCCTCCCCGCCACGGCCATGAGAGGGCGCCTGTGAGCGCCTGAGTCAGGTCCCGCCCTCCTCTGCCCACAGCCCTCCAGGACTCCCACCTCCCTCAGGGTAAAAGCCCAAATCCCCCCCACAGGCCCCCAAGGCCCTGCATGGTCAGTCCAGGTCCCCCCTTGCCCTCCCCGCCTCCCTCTCCCCCTCATTCACTCTGCTCCAGTCAAACGGGCCTCCTCGCTCTTCTTCAATGTCCCAGGCGGGTCCTGACCCAGGGCCTTTGCACATGCTGTGCCCTCTGCCTGGACCGCTCTTCCCTCTGGGACTCCCATACCTGACTCCCCTCCTCCTCTGGGTTTCTGCTCACATGCATCTCTGTGGCCTCACAGACCCCCCCTCCAATACCACTCTTCACTTTCTAACCCAACCCGCCACTTACTCTAAGGTTCTGTTTTTCTGAGTCTGTCCCCTTGTCTTGAATGTCAGCTCCATGAGGGCAGGGCCTTTCCCCAGAAGCGGGAAAGCTGGAGCAAAGGCCCTGAGGTAGGGGTGGACCTGCAGCCAGGTTGGCTGGAGCCGGATGAGGGAGGGGGCACCCGGTGCCGTGATAAGTCCAGGCAGATGGTGGCCCTGGAGGCGCCCCAATCCTCTTAGCCAAAGCCCCTTAATACTTCCGCCACGCGGGTCACCTCCGGGCCTCTCCTGCGCGGGCGGCCGCCATGCCGGGGCTGGCAGAGGAGGCGGGCATGGAGGGCTGGAGCCCGGGCCCGCCGCTGTACCAGGAGTACCGCCCGCCGCCCCTGGACGCCATCCGCCTGCCCACGCACATGCTGTACCTGCTGCTGGCGGCGCTCGTGGTGGTGGCCATGGCCTACGCCATCGTGGGCCACCTCATCAAGGACCTCGCCCACGACCTGGCCGGTGAGCCGCTGCCCACCCCGGGGCTGGCCTGGGGCAGTGATGGGCCGCTGGTGGGGGGCAGGTCCGAGGGCCTCTGGTCCCGGGGACGGGGCGCGGCATGCACGGGCCCGGGGGGCCCCTCACCCGCACGTCTTGCCGCAGACTGGGCCTTTGGCCCGAAGCCGGAGCAGGGAGACGCCCCCCAGGAGCTGCGCACAAGCCTGGAGGGCGAGGACCTGGAGGAGCTGGACGTGCAGCTGGCCCTGGCCTGGCAGGGCGACGAGGACCCCGCCGCAGACCCCCGCCGGCCGTCCATCACCTTCAAGGACCCGCCCACTCGGAGCTCCTTCTGGAGGCTGAACTGAGCCGGGCCCTGCCCTCTGGCCTGGGACCCAGGTTCAAACCCCTTTGTCAGTTGTGTAGATGGGACTCCTGTGCGCAGAGTCCCCTGTTTTGCTGATCTGCCCTGTCCTGGCACAGAACATTCTCTCTCTTGGCTGCCGGGGCCCAGCGTTTGGTCGCTGGCACCTTCCCCCTGCTTCCCCCCCTTCCCCAGAGCCTAATCCAGCCCGGCCTCCACCAAGAAGACTTTTTGAAAGTCGTAATCATGGTGGCTGACCCTGACCTAGTGCTCAGTGCCCGCCTGCTCCTGTGTCCGGGGTCCTTTTCCGTGTATTGTCTCATTTGATTCTCACGGGCAGGAGTTACTGCCCCCATTTAACAGATGGGAAAACGGAGGCAGGAAGCCCAGAAATGACTCCGCAGCAGAGAGGACTTACTGTGGAAAGAGGCCAGGTCCGTGACCTGCCTTGGAAAGCAGAAGCCCCAAGGCGGGGTCCTGCCCTGGTTGGAATTCCGAATCTGCTCGGTCCCCCAAGTCCGGCCTCCTTCCCGGGCTCTGCTGCTGGGCCCGCTGGGTCTGCCGGTCTCTGGGCGTCCTGACTTCTTCCCAGCTGACCCGAGAATTCCCAGAGGCTTCCTCCCCCTCGCGCCCCCCCCCCCCCCCCCCCCCCCCCCCCCCCCCCCCCCCCCCCCCCCCCCCCCCCCCCCCCCCCCCCCCCCCCCCCCCCCCCCGGCTCAGGGCTTTGCACAGGGCAGGGCACACGGTAGGGGGCTCGTGTGGACCCCCGGGGTGGTGGACGGGGGCTCGCTCCGACCTCCACTGGGTGGCCCGTTGTTTATAGTCAGACCTCAGGGAGGGAGACGCCCCATAAAGGCCTGTGCCCTGACGCTGGCCTCCCCCAGCCCCGCCCCTGCACGAGGCCCCCCACTCTGGGCTTCCTGCCACGTGCCTGGGCCGTGGCTGCCCCGTGGCGGCTGGGGTGGGGCCCTCCCGGGTGGGGCCCTCCCCTATCTAATCAGCCCGGGGACGAGGTTGCGGGACAGGAGAGCCTGGAGCCTGAGTCACGGGCTGCCTGGACGGCTGATCTTCCAGCCGCAAGGGCATGGCTGGCTTCGAGGTGACCGTGGGCACGTGGCCCGTCACCTCCTGTCCCTGTGTTCATCCCAGCGTTGGCCACGGGGGCCCAGCGATCCGGGAGCCAGGACGAGGCTGGTGGTGACAGAGACCTGGGTTCAGATCCCAGCTCCAGAAATTTCCGTGTGACCTCTGTGCTCCTGGCCCCCTCGAGTTTTCCCTGAAAAATGGAGACATGACATTTGGTGGGGACTTGGGTCACGGACTTGGTGAGCCGGGCCCTGGAGCAGGGTGCCCGGGAGCCCGGAGGCCGGGCCTGGGGCGGGGCACGGGCTGGGCTCCCGGCGCTAATTGCTTCTCCAGGTCCAGAGTCTGACCTGCCCGTGGGGAGGGGTGAAGGGAAGGCAGGGCCCCCTCTGGGTCTGCGCCCCACCCCTGGCGCGCCTGCCGCCTTGCTTGGGCTGAGCCTCATCCTGCCGACCTTGACTGTGCACTGCTGCTGCCTCCTCCGTGGCCATGGGGACCCTGGAGACCCTTTTC
>PJEM01014365.1:25147-35734 GCA_004023845.1 Helogale parvula
GAGGGCACCCCTGCCTCTCACAGCCCCTAGCCCCCTCCCCTTCTCGAGAGACGGCCTCTGGAGCCCAGCGCCTTTCCAAGAGCCCGTCTGCTGGAGCACCCGCCAGCACCCCTTCCCCCACCCCGTCAGGGGCGCGGGCCCTGGCCTCCCCGTCTCGGAGTCCCACCTGCCCCCCCTCCAACAGCCACGCAGCGTCGCCTGAAGCCGTGGCTGGTGGGCCTGGCCGCCGTGGTCGTGTTCCTGTTCATCGTCTTTGTCCTCATGCTGGCCAACCGCATCTGGTGCTCCAAAGTGAGGTGGGAGCCCTGCCCCCCCGCCCTCCCCTCCCCAAAGTGCTGGCGCCCCTCCCGCCTTCGGACTCGCTCTGGGGCCTCCGTCTGCCGCCCCGTTTCCCTGCCCCCCACCTGACCGTCCAGGACCGCCACGCCGTCCACCCGCCTTGTAGTTCACAAGCCCCGGCTGAAGAGAGACTGGGGCCGAGGGTCTCCCTCCTTCTGCCCTTCACCCCTCACCTCCCATTTCTCTCTCTCCTACAGAGATGGGGATGAGGAGGAGACCAGGTTCAGAATGGAGGTGAACCCGTACCGGGACTTGAGGTACTGCCTGTGTGAACGTGTGTGGCTGTGTGCGGGCTCGGGGGCCTGTGTGAGCCCTCTCCGGGCGTGGGAGGCGTGGGCGCACACAGACAACCGCCTTCTGCTCGTGAACACTTCAAGCACATTCCTGCCCCAGGGCCTTTGCACTTCCTGTTCTCGCTGACTGGAACACCTTTCGCTGTATCTTCTGTCTGGCTCCTCCTTCAGTCCCTGCTCAGATGTTTCCTCCTCACGGAAGCCCGCCCTGACCACCAGCCCTCCCCATGGTCTGTGTCCTGCACCTGTGCGTTTTTCTTTGCAATTACCACCAGCTGAAATTAGTCATTTACCGTCTTCTCGACACTACACAGTAGCTTCCGGTTGATGAACAGAACTTAGCTTCGGTCCTGGCTGTGTGCCCACTGCTCAGCCCAGGGCCTGGCACCCAGTAGGCACTTAGCGAATACGTGCCGAGTGAGACGGCGGTGTGGGATTGTGTAGCTGTCTGTGCACAAGAATCCTTTGGACTCAATGCCTTCTAGGGTCCCGACGGCTTCCAGACATGATTCTGATGGAAGGCTCAGGGATGTGCGGGGCGGGGGCCCTTCCGGTACAACCTCTCCACTTGGGCAAAAGCCGGGGGATGGGAGGAGGAGGGCAGCAGGTGGGAGGAGGGCAGTGTGACGGAAGAGTCTCCGTCGAGCCCAAGGTGTTCAAGAAGGAGACGTGTAGCCTGAGCGTTTGCTTGCCCAGGACCTGGCGCTGAACGCCATTCCTGCTCCCAGGGTGTGCTGGAGGCTGTAGAACCCACCAGAGCACCAAGCTGGTAGTTTTCTCCTTGCCTTGTTCATCCCTCCATCTGTCCATCCATCATCCACCCACCCACCCATCCACCCATCCACCCACCCATCCATCCATCAATCCATCCATCCTGCACCCTCCCACTCACCCACCTGCCCATCCATGATGGTTGACCGTTAGTTTCTGCCTTGGTGAAAAAGACATAAGGCTTCCTCGCAAGAACTGTTTCCAGGATCCAACAAAGACACTGTAAAACCCGTGTCGCGCAGCCTGGCCCAGGAAAGTGTATTAAATGGGAGCGACTCTGTTTCTTATTGTGGTCTGGGTCCTTCGTATTCACACAGTGAAGAAGGCAAGAGGAAGAAGAAGGAGGAGGAAGAGGACGAGGAGGAGGAGAAGGCGAAGAAGAAAGGAGAGAGAAACTTGGGGCTGGAGCTGGAGCAGGAGCAGGACCCCAGAGATGACGAGAAAGCCAAGAACACAGCCATGTGAAGACTTACCACGCACTTCTTCCAGGCAGCCCCCCAGAGTTGCCCCTTCCACACCATGTAAGGAATGGCCTGGACATGAAGCCACCATATTCCACGTAGAGTTGAGAACGCCCCCCCCCCATGAAGACCGTGGAACTCGCCCTGCCCCTGGGGGGGGGGGCTCTCCGTGGGCTGCGTGCACGGGCTTTACCTGCCCTCCTTCCTGAGCTGTCTGCCTGGTGATTCTTGGAGTGCATTCTTGGTTTCGAGAACCCCCGAGACCCCCACCATCTCATGGTTCCACCCACTCCTACTTCCCACTGCCTGATTCCCTTTCCGTCTCCCTGAAATCTGTGGTCTAGAACCACCCCGGTCCCTGTCAGCCCCAGGACCAGCGTGGGGCCAGGGCTGCCTTTGGAGACCTGCATTAAAGAATTGATAAGAGCCCTTCAGAAGGGCTTGTTGTCTCTTGGGACTCAGTTTCCCCCTGGGGGAGGCAGCTTTGGGGGTTGGGGCCAACGCCTGGGCGGGTGCCCGAAGGCCCCGGCACACTGAACGCTCTCCGGGAAACCTCGGTCTTGCAGCCCCGAGTCCTGGACTTTGAGCCCCCAGAGTGCTGTATCCCGGGAAGCCCTCGGCCCTCCACCCTCGGGGTCACGTGGCTCCGCGACGGGGAGCTGCGTCTGGGAAGCTGCGGGTGCCGCAGGGTTCTGCGCTCTTTTTCTCCTCCCGTTTCCAGCCACCTCTTTCACCTCCCTCTCTCCGGGGCCCTGGACCTTGCCCTGGATGTTAATTATTTCCTAATAAGGACCTTGATAAAGGCGGGTATGCCGGGTCCTGTACCTGCGGGTTGGTAGGACGCAACCCTGAAGGCAGGGACCTTCGGTGCAAGAACACTTCCAGGACCGTCCACCAGGGGGCGGAAAAACCGTAAATAACACAAAGGTAATCACAGCCCTACGAGATGCTCCCAGGGAGCACCTAGCATCTTTGTCCTCTATGAGCACATAACCCGTCCCATTTTCCAGCTGAACATACTGAGGCACAGAAAGAGAGATGTCACGGGCTGCTGTTGGCAGAGCCGGGATGGGGAGGCCCAGGCTACTCGATGGACAAGGGAGTTTGAAGGCTCTAGCTAAGGTCAGGTTGGAGATGAATGTCCTAGGATGCGGGAGTGTTGGGGTGTGGGGTGCTCGTTCCTGGCTGCACCTCCTCCCTGGGAAAACTGTGTCCTTCTGGAATGCCTGACGCAGTTCTGCAACCTGAGGACCAGAGGTGAGGCGAGAAGGGAGGTGCCAGGGCTTGGAACCATTGCTGAGACCAGGCCTGGCACATAGCAGGTGCTCAGGGAATGAGTTCCCCACCTTTCCTGGGCCCCTCCTCCCCTGACCTTGGCTGTGGGGAGTCAGAGGGTCAGGGGGGGCCTCAGCGAGATGCCTGGGACCCAGGGGCCCCTTCCCCAGCAGGCGCCGAATTCAGGGAAGGGGGCCCCACCCCCCACTTCCGGTGGCACTGGCCACACCTTGCCCTGGGGTGCCCTGGGCAGGCCACTTCCTCCTCTAATGGAGATGGAGAAGTGCCCCAGAGCCTGCTGGGTAGAGGCCGGGACAGACTGACAAGGATGGACAGGCTCTGGATGACCACTGGCCGGGTCTCCCTTCTGGCAGCTCTGGCGCCGCACCTGGTTCAGGCACAATCCTGTAAGGCCTTCGGGAGGGGGAGGCGGGAAGGGAGCCCCGACCTGGCAGGCCGGCCCCTGACCCCGCCCTGCCTGCCCGCAGTGGCCCAGAGGAAGCCGTGGCTGGTGGGGCTGGGGGCCGCGCTGGCCGCCCTCTTCCTGCTCTTCGTCCTCACCGTGGTCTACGCCATCTGGTGCAGCGAGTCCCGCGACAGGTGGGCCCCACTGAGCCTCAGCCCCCCTCCCCTGCCCAACCGCTGGCCCCTGGGAGCCGCTCGCCTCTCCCCTCCGAGCCAGGAGGTCAGGCCGGGGTGAGGGGGTGGGGGTGAGTCTTTGATTCAGAACCGATGGGGCCTCACATAACCTCACCGACCCCCTCCTGACCACCCACCTGGTAATGAGCCCCCAGCCCTAATGTGGGTTTCAGGTTCCCTTCGAACCCCACCCACTCATCCCTCCCTCCCTGGGTCGCTCCTCTGCGTGTACCCATCCCCCATCGGTGCTCGGTCCACCTGTCCACCACCCACCCACACGTCTGTCCACTCATTCACTCAGCCGCCCATCAGGCCCCCCGTCTCTCTGCCTGTTCCCGCGCCGCAGTTCTGAGCTCAGGAAGCCAGGAAGGTTAAGAGCACCGTCTGGTCTCCTGTGGCTTGCTGGTCACCTCCGGCCAGGGTTCTAACCCGTCCGCGCCTCGGCACCCCTTCTGTACAATGGGATCAACAAGGAGGGCAGGACTCGGAGGTTCTGGGAGAGTTGCGAGAGGCCTGGAGCGCTGGAAGTCCGTGATAAATTAGGGTTTCTGGATCCTTCTTGTCTCCACAGCAATAAAGAGGAGGAAGAGGGGAGTGTGAGAAAGGAGGAGAAAGAAGCAGAGGGCCACGAGGGGCTGGAGCTGGAGGAGAGAGAGGGGCCTCCAAACCATGAAAGAGCGGTGAGCTCCTCCGAATGAAGGCTTCCCACCTGCCTCCTCCAGGCAGGCCTCCAGGGATGCCCAGTGCCTGCTCTGTACTCAGCAAGCAAAGTTCTGGTCCTGGGGCCAGGAGAATCATTCCGTGCGGGGTTCGGGGTGAAGTGTCCCTGAATGAGGCCCACCCCGAGTCCCCCTCGGAGGCTCCTTTGCATTAACCTGGGTGTTTACACGTCCCCTTTCCCAGCGCATCCTGCCCGAGCCCCCTTTTCACTGGCAAGAGGGACGTGGGCAGAGTGCAATGGGCCCTCCAGTTTTCACAGGGCCCAGGGCCGGTCCAGCCCTCCCGCATCTTGCTTCCGCTGCTCCTGGGCTTGAACTTTGAGCCGAAGCCGCACAAGGCGGTTTCCTGGGAGACAAGCGTCCCTGTCACCCTGTGCCGAGTTCTGGGTCAGTGTCCGCGAGCAGGGGCTTCCAGCAGGTGCCGAGGCCGGGAGGACGTGCAGCGTCATCGCCCCGTCTTCCTGCCCCGCACCCCTCCCGGTGGCGGCTCCGTCCTTGCTGTGTGGCCCTAAGCATGTAACCTAACCTCTCTGTGCCCAAGGGTCCTGTCCTGTGAAAGAGGGAGGAAAATAACTTGATCGTTTACAAGTTGTCATGAGGATTCAGTGAAATGATGGCCACAAAAATCCCGAGCACAGAACCCGGAACCCAAAGGTGTCTAATAAATGCCGGCTTGCTGTCACGCTGCAACGGTGTGGACCGGGCGGGGAGCACGGGGATCGAGAAGCACGGGTGCGCGTCCAGACCGCGGCTCCGAGTCTGGAGGATCCAGGGGTTCCGGGTGGGGGCGGAGCGGAGGGCGGGGCCGCGCGGGCTCCTCCCCTTCCGCAGGGGCGGGACTTCTCCTCTAGGAGCGTCTGGAAATGGGGCGGGGTGGGGGGAGCGATTTGTTGCTGTCGCAAGCCTGCGTCCCTTGTGTGGCCTTTAGTTGGGGGCCCAGGGGACGGCAAAGAGCCTGCGGTGTTGGGACAGCGCCCCCCCCAAGCCAAGAACTGCATCACCTTAGGGACCAACGTCTGAAAACCACAGACGCTTTCCTTGAAAGCCAGGGCCGGCTTGTGCCCGCCCCCTCCCTGCCACTAGCGGAGCCCTGACCTCGGGTCTGAGGACCCCAAGTCGGGTTGACCCCCCCCCACCCCGGGTTGAGCTCCACACCCCTGGTTAAGTCCCGCAGCCCTTAGTGACCCCCGACCCTGGCTGAGCCCCCCACCCTGGATTGAGCGCCAGACTGAGCCCCCACCCCAGGTTGAAGCCCACAGCCCTGACTGACCCCCACCGCACCCAGTTAAGCCCCCTACCCCTGCGTGAGCCCCAGAGTCGAGCTCCCATCCCTCATCAGCCCTACCCTAGATGAGCCCCCAACACCATCTGAGCCCCCAGAATAGGCTGAACTTTCATCCCGCAAAAGTAGCTCCTGCTAGGGCCGCCTTTCTTGCTGCGGGCAGGGGCTGGGGCGGTGGGGGCGCAGGTGGTTGGGTCCAGATTCCCGCACCGTCCGCAGGGGGGCGCCAGAACCGTGCTGCTGAGGGCAAAGCGCCCAGCCCAGTCCTAGAAGGGCAGGCAAGGGGGCACGTGGGATCTGGGCGGCCTCGGACCCCCCACCCCCACCCCGCGACGACTGTCGTCTGTTCCTTCTGGGCGGCGGCGTGGGGCCGTGCATCGGCGTGGAGTGTAGGGGCACTGTGCCTGGGTGCCTTTGTGTGTCCCGTCTTTGTGCCTCAGTTTCCCCATCAGTAAAAAGGGATAGACTCATCCCTGCCAAGGAGGCCTGTTTTGGGACAAAGGAGCACTGGTTGCCCATCTTGGGGTCTCTTGCAGGTCTCCGGGGGACCTGGAGGGGGGACGGGATGAGGGCCAGTGGATCAGGGATCCCAGCCCCCCAAAGAGAAGTGACTGTCCCTCACACCTGCAACGCTCCTGTGTCCCACAGCCTCGCTCCTCTCTGACCCCCGCCTTTGGGACCCCCCCATCGCTGCTGGGGTCGGGGAAGTACTGGACTGTGTGATGAGCACCAGGGTAGGGCAGACTGGGGGCTGGGGGCTTGGAGGGCGGACCCGGGCTTTGCCCAGGCAGGTGGGGAAGGCCTCCTGGATGAGAGGGTGTTGGAACCAAGTCAGGTCCCACCCTCCTCTGCCCACAGCCCGCCAGGGCTCCCACCTTCCTGGGGGAAAAAGCCCAAGTCCTGACGGTGGCCCAGACCACCCTGCATGCAAGCCCTCCCCACCCCCCCTCACTCTGCTTCAGCCACACTGGCCTCCTGCTGTTCCTCCAATATGCCAGGCAGTGTCCTACCCCAGGGCCTTTGCACAGATTGTGCCCTCTGCCTGAAACCCTCATCTGTCAGACTCTCAGAGGGCTGCTTCCCTCCTAGCCAGGTCTCACGGGAGACCCTCTCTCCCATCCCTTACTTTGCTTTACTGCTTTGGCACTTACCTCCTCCGATATGTGTGTTACTTATTTTTATTGTTTACCATGGATCCCCCCAACTTGGAGCTGTAAGGGCCAGGAAGGCCGGTTATTTTGGGCGTTTTGTTCCGAGCTGCGTCCCCAGTACTTGGTACTCAGCAGATGCTCAGGAAAGTTTTGCTGCACGAATGGGACTTTGGCAGGTGGAAAGAGAGAGGGGGAATGCATTTGGCACACTTATGGAGCACCGCCTGTGTACGGGCATCTGTCCGCGGAGCTGGGGCGGTGGGGGAGGCAGAATTTCCCGGCACGGAGCAGGTGCCCCCTGGATCCCCACGGAGTGTGTTGGCGGAAGACCCCGGGGAGACCCGAGACTGGCGGGGGGGAAACACCGGCAGGCCTCCTGGAGGAACAGGGCGTCGTAGGGCCTGAAGGGTCTGTGCAGAGAGGGGAGGCCGCGGGGAGAGGGGAGGCCGCGGGGAGAGGGGAGGCTGCGCTGAGCAGCAGAAGAGCAGGGACAAAGGCTGGGGAGTCAAGTGGCCCCTCCCAGGAGGGGAGATCACGGAGCCACCGGGGAAGGAAGGGCTGGACCAGGGTCACCCTGTAGAGGCATCCAGGGCACTGGGGGGGGGGTATCCCAGTAGGCAGGATCCGTGACCCCCAGTCAACCAAGGTCTCGAGACCCTGTGGGACGTCCCTGGGGGACACTTGATCCAAAGACCTCAGAACACCGACCCGGTTCTCCGAAGTGCTGGGGTCCCCGCCTCCTGAGGCCACGAGCCCCCCCAGCGTCTGCTCTTCGTTCCGGCCCAGAACGGCCCACGCTCCGCACAGAAAGGAGGACCCGAGACAGAAAGAGTCGAAGCTGAAGCTTGTTTAATTTTTATACATTTTTTTTGCTTTTTATTGAATCTTTTATGGAACCCCCCTTTTTTCATTTTTTTCTTTTTCTTTTTTTTTTTTTTGCATAGGGAAACAAACAAACAAAATAATAACAGCCAGAGTCACTTTCTGTAAATGGTAATTAGGTAGGCGCATCTGCAAAATGACTGCATAATATACAAGGTTATGATCAGAGTATGATGGGGGGCGGGCGGGGGAGGAGTCCGCCAGGCCTGCCTTGGTGCCCCCGGCCCCAACCCTTCCCGCCGCGACGGCGAGGCGGGCGGCAGACTCTGCCCAAGGCTTCTCCGGACTCGGGTTCATGAACATGGTGTGTGCATGCGTTGTGTGTGTGTGTGTGTGTGTGTGTGTGTGTGTGTGAGAGAGAGAAAGACAGAGAGAGAGACAGACAGAGACCTGGTGTGTGTGTCAAGCAGGAAGCAAGAAACAGAGTAAACTCTCCTGGTAATATTGGTAAAATACAAAACGGGGGGGAACCTCAAAAAATATCCTGGAGGAAGAGAAAATGAACGAAACTACCACTAAAAAGTTTGTAAAAGAAAGGTTTAAGGAAAGAAAAGGAAAGAAAGGAAATTCAGAGTGAGTGGGTTTCCCTCCCTCCTCCCTCCTCCCCTTCGCTGTGCTCTGCTCCTGCCTCGCTGGTCTCACCCCCACCTGGGGTCCTGGGGCTGAGGGGGCAGGAGGCTGGGGGCAGAGGCCAGGACCCCCGGATTTGAAGGGACTTTGGTTTTGGAGGCCTGGCTGGGACCTGGGATGGGAGGATGGGGTGTGGCTGCGTTTGGGGAGTGGGCTGGGGGTTCCCGGCGGGAGGGGGGCCGACAGCCCCGGCCCCTCCAGTGGGTCCCCTGGTCGGAGGTGCGAGTGGAGGGCTGTGGGGGGGGCGGGAGCTGGGGGGGTAGGGACCTCCTTCCTCTCCCGGAGCCCTGACTCCTGTTGGATCCCGCCTCCTCTTTTCCTGAGGCGTGGGGGGCCCTGGGGAGCAGGGGGGCCCCAAAGCCGCACCAGCAGGCGTGGGAGGCACTGCTTGGGGGGTCTGTTTTGGTATCGCGGGCAACACGCCCACTGGTACAGCTTTGGGTCCGTGTCCCGGCCTCGCAGGGGGTGGGGGTGGCCGGCTCAGGGGTCCCCACACACTCCGAGATGCTTAGGGATGGAGGGACGGGTGGCTGGGAGAGGCTGTGTCAGTTTGGGGGGGGCTGTCAGGAGGCGTCCTGAGGGGCAGAGATGGGGAGATGTGGAGGGAGCTGGATTTGAGGAGGGTCTCTGGACCCCCCCTCCCAACACCCTCCGAGAAGAAAGTGAAAACCAGGGTCTCAGAGAGGACGTCCAGGCCAAAATAAAAGGTAGCCACTGTATGATCTGTATTAATGAGAAAGAATTCCAAAACTGTATCGATATACAGATGCGTGTGCGTCTAGCTGAGCCCTACGCTGGGGTCAGAGGCCGTGGAGAAGCCGGGGGTGGGGGGAGAGGGTCCACTGGGTCTATCTCGCCGGGGGCTGGGCGCGGGGGTCGCTGCTCCCGGCCCCAGGCTCCTGCCTAACTGGCTGCTGTCCCTGGGGACAGACAGAAGGTTCCAGAACAGAGATGGGGATGTGTAGGGCTGAGGCTGGAATTGTCTGCTGCTTGGGGGGGGGGGTGCATCTGCCCCCCACGTCTCCTTCTGGGGTTCCTCTTGGGTCTGATTGTCTAGCTCAGGGGTGGGGGTGGGCTCGGAGCTCGGCAGGAGCCTGGGACCCCCCACCCCCTTTCTCCTCAGCTGTTGGGGCCCGGGGCCACCCCCCACCCCACACCCGGGCATTCCAAGCCCGGATCCAAGAGAGGACAGGGCCTCCCTGTTCTGTTCTATAGCACGGCTGGGACCTGGGGTCAGGCCGGGGGGCTTCCCGGGGGTGGGCATGGACCACGGGGGACAGTGACAGCGGCTTGGGAGGGGGAGGGGGTCTGAGAAGACGTGAGTTCCACACGTCGGAAACAACAGGACACCGCGCGCCCCCGCCCCGGGCCAAAGCTTAAACGAGACCTGGAGAGGGGCGTCCGGGGGGCCTGTGGCCTTTCTGTGAGACGGGAACCAACGGGCCTGGAGGGACCATGGGGCCCCCGAGAAGCCCTTGGGGTGGGGTCCTGGTAGGGCCTCTCTCTCCAGTGGCTGCCCCTCAGTTCTGGAGGGAGGGGGATAAAAACCAGAAATGAGCCGCATGGAAACACACCCGTGGCCTTGGGCCCTCAGACTGAAGGACGGCTCTCGGGGGCAGTGTCCCGGCCACGGAGACCCCGACCTGCCCCCAGGGGCCCGCCTGGGTCTTTCTGAAAGAGGACGTGGCGTGAGTCCTGGCGGTGGATGGAAGCCAGGGCCTTGCACGGCCCCCCCACCTGTCCTGCCGGGGACCATCTGCCTGCCGTGCCCCACGGGAGGTGCGTGGGGGGCCGGGGGGCGCAGGTCAGGCAGCTCAGCCCTCGGACACCCCGCTAACCTTAGTCTGCTCGTCTCAGCTGTGGTTGAGTAAAAACCACAGGAAACTGAAAGCGACAAGAAAGAAAGAAAAAGAAAAGGAAGTAAAGAAAGAAGAAAGGAAGGAAAGGGAAGGAAGCAAAATAAGAGGAAGTAAAATCAAGAAAAAGACGTCAGTGTCAGCAGCCAGCGGCCGGAGGCGGCCCGGGCGTCCCCGCCCCTGTCCCCGCTGCCCGGGGCTGGGCCTGCAGGGGCTGGACCAGTGGACAGACAGACAGACAGATATTGCATATATTGGGTTTGGCTTTTGTTTTCATCTGTTTCATACC
>PJEM01014366.1:0-35255 GCA_004023845.1 Helogale parvula
TACATATTTACAATACTGGCAGGCAACAGGGACGGTGGCTATCCTAGATCAACTTCATTCACTTTAGGAACTAAAATGATTCAAAGGCTTCAGTACCTCTCAAGGGCTCGTCTATTTGTGGGTCATTTTTATTCCTATGACATAGGCTTTTGGTATCCCAGTCCAAGTCTCTGCAGCCCCTTGACACAAATCTCTGTCTCTCTAGTCTATGTTGGCTGAGTTGTATCTGTTCCTGTGTTTTTCATGCAACCTCTATGCATATGGTCTTGGAGGATGACCCAAGAGGCAATTCTCCTGCCTGAGATCATATTTGCTACCCAATATAATTAATGAATTAATTTCCTACCTATATTTGCCAGAGTTGGCTTTTGTGGCTGTAACTACAAAACCTGATTAAAATCAATACATTTCATTATCTGTCAAAGAGAGTCTCTATTTGCCACCATTCATTTTTCCAAATTATTCTGTGAAATTCTAACATTCTATCCCGTGGATTTTCAAGCCATTTCAGTTAAATTACAATTTAAAATTCTGACTGAAATTGTCAATCTGTGTAAGACTGTCATTTTTAATATCAGCTCTTTCCCAAAAGATGGTATTTCTTTCTAATCTTTCAGGCTTTTTGTTTTGTTTTTGCTTTTCAATACAGTTTGGTGATTATCTTCATATCAATCCTATACTTTTGAGTTTTTAGTTTTGATGTTACTGAGCTAAGATTTCCTTTTTTCTCTCATTTACATTTCAAAGGGTTTATTGTTGTTATAGGAAGTCTATGGACTTTTACATATTTATTATGTATACGAACGTGCTTTATCAAAGTCTCCTACTAATTTGAACAGGTGACTGCTTATTGGTTTTTAATTCTGTATTTTGAGTTTTCCATGTCTACAATCATACACAGGCTTCTTTCTCATTACTGATTTGAACACAGTAAAGTATTTGAAATTTGATATGGTATTTCAGGTATTTTTGGATATTTTTATAATTAGGTGGGTGTGTCTTATTTTACTTGAAAAACACATTAAGAATGATATCTGAGGGGCGCCTGGGTGGCTCAGTCAGTTAAGCCTCTGGCTTCGGCTCAGGTCAGATCTCACGTTCATGGGTTCGAGCCCCACGTCAGGCTCTGTGCAGACATCTGGCTCAGAGCCTGGAGCCTGCTTCCGGTTCTGTGTCTCCTTCTTTCTCTGCCCCTCTCCCTCTCATGCTCTGTCTCTTTCTGTATCAAAAATAAGTAAAACATTAAAATTTTTTTTAAAAAGAATGATATCTGAGCTTTAAAAATATCTGTTTTGAAATTATAAGTTAACTTTTTATTGCTAATAATTTAAAAAAATTATAATACATTAACAAACATGGCAAAGTATTAGTGTTGAAAACACCTTTCACTTCTGGAATACCCTACCTGGTCATGGCATATTGGTTACTTACTGAATTTAATTTGTTCAAAATTTGTTTAGAAGTTTTATATTTATGTTTATAAATAAAATGAACCATTTTTTGTGTAATTTTAACATGACTACAATTTGGGTACATGATGGATTCAAAGACAAGTTGGGACTCTATAATTTGTGTGTCTTTTAATATAGATATATTAAGTTAAATTAGAAATCAGCTGGAAAACCCTATGTGTTATATCTTATTTTTATTGGATTAGTCTCAATCTTTCCAATTTCTACTATAGTCTGATTATTTTCACTTTTCATGGGGAAATTTTTCATGTACTATTCTTCACTGATACTATTAACACTTCCTGTGTCTGTGATTATATATCAATTTATATTCCATTTATTGTTTATTCTGGTGTGTATTATTTGTTTTATCAGGTTTGTCAATCATTTTTCTATTCTTTTTCAAAGAGCTAAAATTTGCTTTATTATTTTACTACTTTATCTTGTTATTTCATCTGAATAGTATATAACTTTTCTTAACTTTATTAAACATTGTTTTTAATAAAACATTAAACAATTTTAAAAATAAACATTGTTTTCATGTTATATATTTAAATAATTGTTAGTCTTTCTTTTTTTATGTTAAATAACATATGTCTCTAAAGTTCCTCTTAACATAGTATTACTTCTATACCGTACATTCTGATATGGTTCAGATTTTTAGTTAATTTTTGAATGGTTTCTAACTTTCATTTTTATTTTCAGTTTGATTTAAGAACTATCTTGGAGGCAAAGTTGATGATGCCTTCTGGGACCCTGCTACAGCCACAGTGACTACTTGTGACTTCTGGAAACCCCACAAGGAAGGGTTCCAAACTGAAATCTCCCCTCCAGTTTCCTCCCCCCAGTCTCGGCAGGTGTAAAGGGGGAGGGGAAAACGGTATGGCGGGGGTGAGGACAGGCTTCTTTCAGAGGACTGGCAGGGGCTTTCCTCGGAGCACACGAGTCCCAGCAGTGTCAGGAAGCTTCCAGATCCTTGAACAGGCTTCCCAGACAACAGAAGGATCTGCGCTCTCTCCTGTAGATAATCAAGGCCCCCTGAAACACTCTCTTTTATTCCTGAGTCTAACATTAGGTTTATTAGTCACATTGTTCTATCATAGAGTTGGGAAGGGAAAAGTTTTGTGAAATGCATTAAGCATGCTGTCCCCTGTAATAGTTTTTTTTCCTGAATATTTTTGAAAACCCTACTAATTATCACCCCTCCCACTACTGCTGTTTTAACTGAAACCCTTATTAGCTCCATCCTGGACTGCTGTGATTATTTTTCAACTGGAGTGTCTCCTGCTTGTATGGCCCTAAAACCAATCTGTCCCCCATACTTTTAAAACACGTATGTGAACTTCCTTGCCATAGCTACCAGCGGTTTGTGCTGCTTACACGAGCATCATGAAGCCCACATTCCTCAGGGTGGCATCCAGGCCCCTTTCAAACCTGGGCACTCTGTCATAACATCATCATCAGAGACCCCTGCGCTTCCCTTCCTCCCTCCAGTGCATCCATCTCCACCACCTTCCCTCACTTGAACCCTTTTTCACAGTCCAAATGATAAAACCTGCAAGTTGCTTTTTTATCTGGGTCACCATTTAAGATTTTGCTTGTTCATTTACTCTAACACTAGGGATCAGTTATGGAAATAGGAAATAGGACATTTATTATCAAAAAAATTTTTAGTTGGCCTGGATGATATTTCATGTCAAAAATCATGTCTAATATTTATACCCAAAAGAGTACGAAAATTCAGATAAACACAAATATCCATTGTTTTTGCACAGAAAATATCCTAAAGTTTTTGAATTCTAGTTTTCTAGTTTATATTTATTACTTAAGTATGGAAAAAATTGAGGGGTATGATATATAACATAAATTATAGGCTAGGGTATAAAATAGATAAAGAATTGAGAATGTTCTTTTTATCTATAAAGGTAAAGAATGGGCATTGTTCTTTGTCTATGAATGAAATCTAATTAAAATCACTCTGTAAGAAGCCTACCATCAAAACATAATCAGAAATGATCAGCAGCTTTTTAACAATGCAACTAAGCACAAAAGTAAACTTGTGGCTGCCACACAATCTAGCAAGCAGGCTTTGTAAAAAGCTTGACTGGCTCCTAGCCAAGAAATTAGGCACTTCTTTCCATATGGCTCCTGTTGAAAAAAAGATAAACGTGAGAGCCCAGCATCTGTGCCTTGGAGTTGCCAAGAACATCCACCGAGTGACCATTCTCTTGGCTTAAATAATCAAACACGCTGAACGGGTGTGCGGATGTAGACCAACTCCCGCAACTGCCAGCAGGAGAGGAGGTGTGGGCCAAGCCGGTCACACTACAACATAACAGCCAATTAGTTGCCAATAAGAAGGCAACATTGTTTTTGGAATACTGCAAATTTCACACATCCCTCCAACACATTACAATTTGAGGTAAAGGTGAAACTATCAATTTTCTGTTGTTAAGTGTTACTGTTACAAAATAAGTCATTTTAGAAGACAAGTTAATGAACTAGGTAGAACAAACCACTAGACTTTTGTACAAGTGGATGAAATAAGATGGTGAAGAATGGCCACTGACCAATGGGACTTCAGGATCTTTAGGGGTAGGGTGATCTTGAGACCTTGCTTAAGCAAAATCAATGGTCTTCATGTCCACAGAGGAGGGAGGGTGATTTTTTATATGGAAGAATATTACTTCCTGTGAAATTGTAAGTACCTAGGACAAAGTAGCATATAGAACAGAAGGCAACAGTTTTATTTTCAAGTAGCATTACCTTCATGTATCTAATTTTACTCAGGAATCATGAAGGCAAAAGAGGAGGAAGGAAGTAGAGGAGGAGGAGATGCCAGGAAGTATATTATCTGGGACTCACAACAAAAGAACTATCTAAATTTTGAGATTTGCATTTATCTATCATTATGACAGAATTATTAAGGCAAAAATGAAATTGAGGATTCAGAGAAAATTTTGCTTATAACCTAGTAAGAGACATTTCTGAAAGCAAGCACATTGAGAGTGTTTTAAGCTACTTTTCAGTTGATGTGGGTGGTAGGTTATCCAAAGTAGAGCTTATCAGCAGACTCCTCCTTCACGCCATTTTCCAAAGTGTGGTCCAAAGAACACTAGCTCATGGGAAATTATTATACTCCATAAATAAAGGGTTCTTTGCTCACATAGTTTTTGAAACCTTTTTAAGAAAGACAAGGTTACACAGAATTAGTAGGGTAATACTTGTAGAACTTCTAATATGAAAACATTTCAAAGGAGGTTGAGGAGGTAGAATTCCACAAATTTATTTGATCAGTAATTTTCTCAATGAGCCTCTTACAGGATTACTCTTCTATAAAACACATTTTAGGAAACAAAGTATTGACATACACTTATGGGTACATATTGCTGAACTGTTTTCAGAAATTTCATACAATATTTGCTATTGTTTTGGGAGAGTTTTTTGGTATCTCAAGAAAAAACAACTTGAAAAGACAGGTCTGTCTAGAAAGCTGATCTTATTGGCTGATGGAAGAAGTTTCAGTAAGTACATTAAGTATAATAGAGACACCGTTTTATAGAGTGCAACATAGTGATTTGACAATTCCATACACTATTCATTGTTCACCAGGATAAATGTAGTTACCGCTTCTCACCATATTACAATGTTTTGACTATATTCTTTGTGCTGTACTTTTCATCTCTGTGATATTTATTTTATAACTACCCTTTTGCATTTATTTTGTAGCCACCCCTTCACTCAACTGTAGCCTTCCTTCCAGCTTGTGCAAAATTTCAAAAGAAAAACAGCGTTTCCTATTTTCAGTATCAATTTAAAATTTACCATGAAAGCTCACATGAAGCCATTTAATAAGGTCCAAAATATTTAATTCCGACCTCTGACTTCTCATCAGACACAGTGGAGCCCAGAACGCAGCTGCACATCCTATTTCAAGCGCTCAAAGAGAATCCCATATCCACCAAAGCTATTTTCCAAAAACGAAGAGAAAATAAGGACAGTCCCAAATAAACGAAACTGAGAGACTCTGTTGCTAGCAGATGACCCTTATAAGAAATACTAAAGTCGTTCAGGCTGAACGCAAATCACTCCTGAGAGTAATTCCAATCAACATGAAAAAACACAAAGCACAGATGAAAGTCATTGGGTAATTAGTAAAATGCAGTATAAATGAATTTTTTCTCCTCTATTCGACAAAAGCAATTGTTTCATAAGCATATGCATACATAAAACTTTTAAGTCACATTTATATATGTATATATATTTTTAAATACCCCCCTCCTGTGGCACCTTGCATTTCCAGAGCCACCTCCCTGCTCAGCTGGGTCCCATCACCAAGGATCCCTTCCTTCTGTTCTGAAAGTAACTACTCATTTGGATAACTTCGTTGAAGAGCTGCACTTGGTCACATTTTGAAAATCAAACCAAGAAATCTCTGGGTTCCACACGCCCCCGACCCGCTCCCCTTGGCCCTGGCCTTGCACAGCAGCAGTTACTGGGAGTCTGGTCCGTTCGCGCCTCCTGCGTGTACTCACCTCTTAGCTCCCTCTGCTCAGCGCCGCTCACGTCACCTCCAAACGAGCTCTCTGCGCAGCTGCTGGGCTGGGGGACCCTGGGGGACCCCGAGGGACGGGGCTGGGACAGGCTGTGCACCCAGCTGCCTCCGACCCTCGTGGAGGCAGGTCCGCGACTGCGGCCTCGAGACCACGCGGCCCCGAGGAAGCGTAATCTCGCGAGATCTCGGGAGCGGCACGCGGCCGGCGATTCCCGGGACGAGAAGCACGTGGGGCTGCAGGTGCGCTGGTTCTTCCGCGCGGAGGTGGGTTCACGCCGCTCACCACGCCGTCTGCCGCGCTTGTGGGCTCCTCCACCACCCGGCAGGTCACCGAGTCACAGCTCGGGTCGCCTGGCGTCTAGGGCCCCAGGCCGGATGCGAGGACTCGCTCTAGCGCTGCTGCTGGGGCTGCTGTGTGTGCGGGAGGCGGCGCCTGAGGCCAGACTAGGGAGCGAGCTGTGCATGGCCGGCCGCAGAACTGCACCTTCCAGAACCCCCAGGGCCCAGTATGATGTCTGCCCACGTCCAAGGCCAGCAGCACCCAGAGTGCACAGTTGCAATCTTAAATAAAGCCGGAAGAAGACCTGAACAGGAACCTGCCAGAAAACACGTGGCCCGCCCGCTGAGGCCGCCCTCTTGCCGCGCGCTGGCACCTGTCCTCCGCTTCCTGCGCTTCCTGCAGGGGTGAGTACCGTGCTCCGGACACCACTCACCTGTGTCTGTGTCCGCACCAACCCCTGACCCTGTCACCCTCGCCTGCCTTGGGCCTAGGGAGCAGAGCGCCTCAGCTCTGCCCTGGGTACACGCGGATTTAGGGGCAGCAGGGGATAGATGGGACCCCATTCCAGAAGCCCGGGAGAAAGGCTCTGGGAATCTGAGTCTCTGCAGTGCACTGGGCACCCACAGTTCACTGGCTCGCACCAGACCTCCGAACCAGGGCAGAGGAGATGTTCTCACCATAGGTGATGATGGCCTTAGGCCAAGTTGAGATGGAGGGAAAAAACACAGCTCTTGCTCCAGGAATCCAAAGTCTCCTAAGGAATCCACACTGTAGACTGCTACGAAGGCACCTTGGGCCCTGAGTCATGGACACTGCTCTCCAGGAAAAACTAGATGTTCAGCCACGTAGTGCACTTGACTGCAGTACAAGAAAAAAATAAACATGTACAGACATAGGTGCCCACAGTCACACACTGATGCACAAACACAAACAGAAAACCTGGGCTCTCATACACTGCCTCCTGGCCAGTTGTTTCTCTTCAGCTGCTTCAATATTTATATTTTTAATATATACATATGATTTCAGTATATATATGTGATTTCAGTATATATAATTTAAGATACTCCTTGATTTCATAAGTATATCTATGTATATGTGCGTGTATAAATATATATATATATATATATATATACACACACATATAATTTAAGATATGACTCCAGTTCCAGGATTATATCTCCACTGGCCTGTCAGCTCCACTTAGCTGTTTCCTCAAGTATTACGTTTTTGCCTCATCCCTAGCCTCTAAACTCACCCTCTGCCCTCTTGTGACTGCTCTAGGGCTCTGAAACCACATTTCTTCTTGGCCTACTGGATTCCTTGTAGCCTCTGCAATTAGGCTGACTGAAGACTGGGGAAAGAGTCTCAATCCTTTTTTCTCTCATTGTGTGGGCATTTGCTTCTGAGGGACTGACTGACGTTTTGTCTGAGGTTCCTCTCAGTGTTGCTGCTTCTTCCCTCCAGCGATGGGGGTTCTTTCCTGCAGCAGCCACTGAAACTGTTTGCGTATTTCCTGTATTTCCTAATAGTTGCAAGAAGAGCTTCAACTCAGAGAAACCAGGAGAGGTGTGTGTGTCCACTTCTCAGAGGTATGTGTCCCAGGCCTACAGGAGCCTGATCTTTGAGTTCAGAAACACTCACGTCAGGCCAGTTGAGGCACCTCCCCCTCAGAGGTGACTTTCTGGGTTTCTGAGACCCTCCCCTATGATCATGCAATTTTCTTGGTGCTCCTTGTGTTCCCTCATCTGGAAGGACAGAGGCTGTTCCTGCAGTTTCCACTTCTGGGATGTCTTCGTTGTTTCTCTTTACCCTTCCATTTCTTAGTAACTGTGTATCTACTTTAACATTCTTTGTTAAATCTCCCTGTGAAACCACAGGTATGTTTCTTCTCTGTGTACTTTAACTGATACATGTGCTTAAAGTCCTTCAAACTTAGTGTTTCTGACTCCTGACGTGTCCTCAAAAGCCTGACCCTCTTTCAGCATTCTTACCTTAGTGAATGGCATCCTCACTCACTCAGTTGTGCAAGCATGGATGTAAATTTCACCCTGACCTTCCCCCAGCCCTGATCACGTCCCTAACACAGCCCATCAAATTCAGTGTTCCTTTGTCCCTCGTGGGAACCCACCCCTGCCTTCCACCTCCACAGCCACCACCATATTTAAAGCTGTCAACGTTTCTTGCTGAAGTTTGCTTACTACATTTTTTTGTTTGTTTGTTTTCTTTTGAAACCCAGATCTGACTTCAGCTTTCAGTGGCTTCTCTTTGCTCTAAGAATGGAACAAAATCCTGGGAGGTTGTGGGGCCCCTTATGGCTCAGTTCCTCCCTCATATGCGTCTTTTCTCCCCACAGTCTTGTGACCATCTCTGCTGGACTGCTTTCAAAACGTTCTCAGATTCACCATGCTCTCTCCTTGGCTCTTTACTCTTCCTCCACCTCTATCTAGAATATTCTCCCTGAGACCTCCCTTTTGCTACTTGACGGCCACTCACATTTCGGAGCTCAGGTTCTTGGACAAACCTTGTTTAATACCTGGTATAATTTAGATTCTTTCGTTCTGTAACATCAGAGCATCAGATTTCCTTCCATCATGGCGCGTGCCCCACAGACTACTAATCATGTCTGATTACTGGATCGATATCTATCTCATGTGATACATCGTCAGCCCTGTGAAAACCGAGTCTTGTTAATCATTGCATTCCCAGCACCTAGCAGCACAAAAGTGACAGGTTCACATCAAATATTTGTTAAATAAAATAATATATGAACCTGTCAATAATCATAATGCGAAAGAAGTACCACCTTATGGATGGAAATCTATATTTGAAGCAAAGAAACGGATACTGGTGCTCCCTATCATATGGGAAGTAGACTTTTTTAAATTTTTAATTGATGTCTCTTTAACCCAAAAAGTATTTTTTCTATGAGATTATAATATGTAATATTTTAATGAGTTTAATTAATTCAATTAATGTTGTTAATATACATTTACTTTTAGTGGTGAAATTATAACAGATGACCAATCTTCTAGGTAAGTTAGGAGGATAAATGTGGATATAAAAGCCTGATACTTGGAAGTCTAGCCAATGACAAACATATTACAATAGGTACATTTATAGCTGAACATCTTGTCTACATCCCTACATGTTATTTACAGAAGGGAAGATTGAATCAAATGTGCTGTCACTCTGGACATCTCACCATGGTAATGAAACCAGGTCCGTTTAACTGTATACTAGGATCTTATGGCTTTTTTTTTCTTTTATTAATTCATTCTCCTGTTAAGAGGAGAAGGTGATGCTTCAGATTCTGTACCTTCGTCTCTCTCTGACCCTCCCCTGCTCGCTGTCTCTCTCTCTCTCTCTGTCTCTCAAAAAATAAAAAAAAAAGGAGAAGGCGAAAATTGGACTAGGGATATTGTAAGGGCTTTGGTTAAGTCTGAAAATGGAAGATGTCTGTTTAAAGAATTTTGCGAGAAGTTTTGAGTATTAGTATCAATTTTGAAGAAAATGACTTCTGCAATTAGAAAACGGTGTCCCTGGATTTATTCCCATAATGTATAGATACATTTCAAAACTTAGAAAATGATGGGAATAAATCATCTAATTATTTAATATTTATTACATGTTTTGTTAAAATTGCTAAGCTGCTCCTCTACCAAATCATTTTATACTATAACCTGAATGGAATAAATGCACATGAGAGAAAGTATTAGCTTTCCAACCAGAAAAAGATCTATAGAAAGATTTTATGATAATTTTTAAGTTACTAAATCTTGGGGGTTTGTTGTTGTTGTTTAGTTTCTCCCCCCTTGCCTGGGATGTGGCTTGCTGGCTATCGCTCCAAAGCCATCTTGATTTCATGACTTAACCTTTAATAGGAAGGTCAGTCACTAGGGATGGTGGAGCAGGAAGTTTGAAAAAGCCTCGTCTCTTCACCGTACCAGCTTCAAACCACCAAACCAGCCTGCAGACTGTAAGCCATGTTGGGATGTGTGAGGAGAATACGGGGTGTGGGTTGCGGTGTATTAGTGCCAGGCCTGCTACTGCGGACTATGTCACCCCACAACTTACATGTGACACTGTATGCCCAATACGATGGGATTAGGAGATGAGGTCTTTGGGAGGTTATTAGGTCATGGGCATGGGGCCTTCGTAGTTGGATTAGGGCTTGCTCTCACTGTCTGTCTGTTCCCTGGGAGGGTGCAACAAGGTGGTCACCAGCACGCCAGGAAGAGGGTTCTCACCAGCACCCAAATTCAGCGGCACTTCATACATGGACTGGAAGCCTCCAGAACAGTGTGAAATAAACGTCTGTTGCTTAAGCTCCCCCAGTCTGTGGTGCTTTTAGCATAGCGGCCCAAATGGGCTGAGACACCTAATAATGCCACAGACCGGGTGGCCTAAACCGTCGACATCTATGTTCTCACGGTCCTGGAGGCTTCAAGTCCAAAGTATTTGCAGGTTCAGTTTATCCCCAGGCCTTTGTGGCTTTCAGAGGACCATCATCTTGCTGTCCCTTCACAGGATCTTCCCTGTGTGTGTGTGTGTGTGTCTGTGTATGTGTGTATGCACATGTGTGTATGTGCATTCCTGGTGTTTACTCTGACTGTCCTAATCACCTCGTCTTCTAAGGTCACCAGTCACATTGAATTAGGGCCCATCCACACAGCCCATTTTAACTGAATTAGCTTTCAAAGGCCAAATATAGCCACATTCTAAGGTACTGAAGCTTAGGGCTCCAACAGATACATTTTGGGGTTGGGGACACAACTCAGTTCATGAGAGTGCCTACACACTCCTAATTTGTTTAAAGTACTGTTGCTCAAAGGGTTTGTTCTTATCTGCCAAGTATAATTACTGATACAAAGTGCACACAGGCATATTGTGTATAGATGTATAAGGTATCACCCCACTAAAACTTAAAACAGAATAACAAGTTTGTAATACAAAACTGTTTGTGTTATGTCTTTCTCTTTATTTGAAGTCCTAAGCATGTATTATGTTGCTTAAAAACTGGCAAATTAAAAAAACTATCGTTCAGAATTATAAACTTGGTAGCACTGGTTTGCTGCATTTCAGATTTGTTTTTAGGAAACACCATTGAGTTAATATATTGTCAAGTGTTCTTAGTTCTCCTCTCTTGTGGTCAGCATACTTCCTGGTGCCATGAAAAGAAACAAATGTATCTGTTTCTCCTATAGTGCCAATGAGTAACAAAGTAATCTGTGTAGGGGTAGCTCATACAATAAAATGAAAGTGTAAGGAAATATAAGTATCATAGTATCAGCAGTGATATTAAAAAGAAAAATAGGTAAATGTTATTATACTAGGGTAGTTTGATAATTATTTCTGGCAATTAATGTATAAGTTGTCAAGTGATCATAAGGTAGTCTATGTATAGCTTCTTTGATGGTTTTCATTTCACTATAGCTGAGTATCATCTTTTAATTTTACTTCTTTCCTTGATTGAATTTGACATCATGTCTATTTGTCCTTATTAATCAGAAATTGAATTAGTTTCATTATTGTTGTCTTCTGTAAGTTATTTTTTAAATTTTTGTTCTTATAGTCTGTCATTATACTATGTATTCAATATGGTAAAGTATCCTTGAAGCAACCTAAGTGTTATTACACAAAATATGCCCAACGTTTACCTTCACTGTGTTTCCCATCCCCACACACCAACTGTCCATTGGTTCAGGAGACAATATGGTAAATTTCTTGTTAAGATTCTCTGTCATTTCTGCAGATAAAGGAACAGTGGTTCAAAGACACTGGGGAATTTTATATTACATAATTTGTAGGTAATAAATCAAAATTCAATATCAGAGGTTTTCCTTACAAAACATAAGATAAATACCACTTATTCTCAAGGAAAAATTTCAATATAGTAAGGGAGATAGGAAAACGTAATAGATCATAATAAACATCAGTACAAAAAAATGTGTCAGTAGATCAAGAGGAGGTGATTTCGGTTTAGTTGGTGGGTGGGAGAAAGGACTAGCAATGAAGACACCAGGAGGGTGGGCGACAAGGAAGCCTTTGAAGTCAAGGACTCCAGTATGAACAGAGCTCAAAAGCTGGTAAGTAAGTACCATCTTTGAAAGGAATCAAATAATTTGGGGTAGCCAAAGCATGCTGTAGAGAGTGAAGGGGAGTAAAAGCAAGTAAAAAGAGAAGAATAGGCTGAATTTTTATCATGAGCAGTAATAAATACTTTGATAAAGTAATTTAAGTTTTTCACTTAGCAAGCAACAGGTTATGGAGTCTTTCTAGGTTTCTTTTTCCCCTTCTTTTTTTTTTTTTAATAAGCGTGATTTGATAATATCTGAAAGGGAAATATTTATAGAGATGAATGTAATATTATGGAGTATAGATTAGAGATGGCATAAACATTGTATGAGGAGACTAGTTAGTAGAATATAGTGAGGTTCAGAGTGTATGATACAGAAGCCATAAGCCCGGGCACTGGCTGGGAGAGATGGAGGATGTTAGAAACATTTTAGAGGTTGTATTGACAGGACTTGCTCATTACCAAGAGAATGAAAGGAGTTAGATATGGTCTAGAGCAAAGCGTTCACTGATGTTTAATGTGGAGCATGTTTTCGGCAGGTTGAGATTGAAGCCCAGCAGTTACATGAACATTGCAGAAGGCATTTGGGCTTCAGGAGTGGGCATCTTATTTAAAATCTCAACTCCCTCGAAGCCCTGGTCCGTGTCTTTTTCCCCATACTAAAATGTCTTTTATTCACTCCAAGGCATGTTTCCCCACACTCGCACATGTCCAAATTTGGATGTGACTTGCAGTCTAGGAGGTCTTATAATTTAATTGCATGGAAGATACATAAAATAGCAATATGTCTCACAGGTGGTACATCTGCTATTTGACGGACTCCCTTTACTAGAACGTGAGGTCAGTGAGGACAGTGTTTTTGTTGTTTTCCTTTCCATTTTGTCCAGTTCTGTGTCTGCAGTGCCTCAAACAGTGTCGTGTATAGCATGTGCTTAGGAAGTACCTATTGGATGAATGAATGATGCAGACCCTTTTCATCAGTGGAAACTGAGTGGAAAAGGAGAGATGAAATACATGTAGGAAAATGAGAAGAACTGAATGCTGATAACTTTTGACGAAGCTCAGGAATCAGGGAGTACGAAATGCTTGCCTGGGTGGTGGCGATCTCTAAGGGGGAGGATGCTCCCTGCATCTCAGGGAAGCAGCATGAAGAGGCAGGTGCCTAGGTGAGGAACGTGATATGCAACATGCCTGCCTTTTAGAATTCCTTTTAGAAGCCCTAAGCAACAGGTTAGGAGTGGTGTTTCCACTGTTTAAGAGAAATGCGGGAGAAACATTTTAGTCTAGACTCAAAAGGAAGAAATTATCCTAATTGAAGATTTGTATAAATTGTAACAGGCTAGATAATAATTTTATATCTGATTTATACCAAATAAGCTTTTAAACATATTCAGAAGACAGACACACACACACCTCCCCCCTGAGAAATTAATACATATGAGAAATGAGTTTTAGTCAAAAGAAAGCCTTTCTCAAGGGAAAAGTGGTTTATCCTACTGCAAAAGATGAACTTAAAACTAGCAATTATGTGGCAACATTTTTACTCAAAATGGGAATATTCCAGGAACTAGAACTGAACGCTATTGACGAGATCTAATGTAAAAAGTTGTGAAAAGTTTAAACAGAGGCTACATAGCACTTTTAAGAGACGGTATAGGGCTCTACATAATCTCTTTCACTATAACACACTTCTGCATTGCAAAGTAGGGTGGTAAATGCTGAATATGCCCTTATATATGAGGGCAATGCTGTCATCATAAAATAAAATAGAAGTTGCATTGGTTCATGTGTGATTCTTCCAAAGATGTGAGTGGTTTTTGCCTCCAAGTACTGCAGAGTAAACTGAGGCCATGAACATATCAGCCACCGAATACAGTGTTGCACAAACTATTAATTTCCCTCTTGATCTTCCCCTTGGCTACCTTTGTCTTTGTGGTTGGTCTTTGCAGATCTTCATGCACAGTTCTGCATCCATGTTTTTCTTGACTCCATAACTCAGCAGCCCAGGCTTTCTAAGAGTCTGGGTAGTCTCTTCTAACTGGTCTTCCCCAGCACTACTTAATGTGTGCTTTTGCAGAAAATCAGGGTATTTTGGGAACACATATATCACATTATAGCATTGGAAAGGAGCTTGAGGAGATGGACTCTAATTTTTCTTGTAACTTGGAAGGTCCACAATTAAAGAAGTGCCCACCTAACTAGACTGAATGAATATCTGTTTGTTAAGACCAAAGAAATTGAGATGATTGATTTTAACTGTTGTTCATTTGCTAAAATTTGAAAGTTAATGTTAATATTTAAGTGTAAACTAATTTCATATTTGATAAATTTTACCATTAAGTCCAGTTTATAAATGCAGTCTGTCGGATTCCTTTAAAAACAACCTTACCAAAGAATCTGTGCCATTTTGTGACTTTAGGGTATCTGTCATCTGTTAGTGTTTCTACAAATGGTCCTGAATGTATTGGTTGTCCTGTAAGACATTAAGAATAGTCCTGATCATTATCTCAGAAAAACTTGTACGTTTGCTGAGGGAACACTGTGAAAAGAGAAAGTAGGAACTTCAACCTTAAAGATCTATTTGATTGAAGGACCCCTGTGTTTGTTCCAGTATTGGTCCTTTTTAAATTCTCTCAATAATGCAGGTGTCTCCAAATTCATCAGTCTGAAGACTGCCTCTACCAGCAGTAATTACTTTTAGGAGATAAAATAACTAATTGCAAGTTAAATTCTCCAGATTAGCTCTCGGTTACTACTTTACTAGTAGAAGGTAACAGTTACTTTGTTTTGTGAGCCATGATCTAGGATTACTCATCTGCTGATATTGCAAATGCTGACAACCTGTAGCACTAAGTGATTTCCTTTAAATTGTTTTGATGTTTATGTATTTTTGAGAGACGAAAGAGTGTGAGAAGGGGAGGGACGAGAGGGGGGGGGAGGGAGGGAGGGAGAAAATAAATCAGAAACAGGATATAGGCTCTGAGCTAGCTATCAGCATAGAGTCAGACACAAGGCTCAAACCTACAACCTGTGAGGTGATGAACTGAGCTGAAGTTGGACGCTCAACCAACTGAGCCACCCAGGTGCCCCCCACTAAATGACTTTTTTGTAGACTGGAAGAATTACTTGTGTTTCTCCATGACCTGCTTCTTTTCTATCTTAGAACTACCTAGTGAATTTCTATCCTGTCCTCCTAATATACTGATTTCTCTAACACTCTTTTGGGAGTATTTTCCTGCTAGTGGAGTCCCTGAGTAATGAGAATTAATGACCATTGTAAACAAAAAGTGCTTCCCTTCAGAGGGGCAGCTGCAGTCCCAGCACAGATCAGCATTTGGCACAGGGAAAGGAGCATGGGACTAGGAATTAGATGGTTTCTAGTCCCCACCTTTCCCACCTGCTGACTCAGTTCATGCTTTTAATCGCTCTGGACTTCTGTTTGTTCCTCTGTAAAATGAGGTGAAGTAAGATTGGCAGTTCTTTTTTTTATTTTTAATTAAATCCAAGTTAGTTAACATATAGTGTAATAATTACAGCAACAGAATTTAGTGATTCATCACTTACTTATAACACCCAGTGCTTATTCCACCAAGTGCCCTGCTTAATGCCCCCAGCCCATTTAGCCTATCCTCCACCCACTACCCCTCCAGCAACCCTCAGTCTCTGTATTTAAAAGTCTCTTATGATTTATCTCCTTCTCTGTGTTTATATTATTTTTGCTTCCCTTCCCTTATGTTCATCTCTTTTGTATCTTAAATTCCACATATGAATGAAGATGTAAGATATTTGCCTTTGCCTGACTTATTTCACTTAGCATAACACATTCTGGTTGCATCCATGTTGCAAAAGGCAAGATTTCAATCATTCTTTTTGATTGCTGAGTAATACTCCATTGTATACATATATCGCATCCTCTTTATCCATTCATCTGTTGATGGACATTTGGGCTCTTTCCATTCTTTGGCTATTGTTCATATCCTATGGATAAACACTTAGTAGTGCAATTGCTGGGTTATAGGATAGTTGTATTTTTAATTTTTTGAAGAACCTCCATACTGTTTTCCAGAGTGACTGCCCCAGTTTGCATTCCCACCAGCAGTGTAGAAGAGATCCTCTGTCTCTGCATCCTGGCCAGCATCTGTTGTTACCTGAGTTGTTAATTTTAGACATTACATTCTGACTAATATGAGGTGGTGTCTCATTGTGGTTTTCATTTGTATTTCCCTAATGATGAGTGATGTTGAGCATCTTTTCATGTGTCTATGAGCCATCTGGATGTCTTTGGAAAAGTATATGTCCGTGTCTTTTGCCCATTTCTTCACTGGGTTATTTGTTTTTTGGGTGTTGAGTTTGATAAATCCTTTATAGATTTTGGATACTAGCCCTTCATCTGATATGTCATTTACAGATATCTTCTCCCATTCAGTAGGTTGCCTTTTAGTTTTGCTAATTGTTTCTTTTGCTGTGCAGAAGCTTTTTATCTTGATGAGATCCAAATAGTTATTTTTATCTTTTGTTTAGCTTGCCTCCAGGGACCTGTCAAGTCAGAAGTTGCGGCAGCCAAAGTCAAAGAGGTTGTTTCCTGTTTTCTCCTCTAGGAGTTTGATGGCTTTCTGTCTTATGTTTAGGTCTTTCATCCATTTTGAGTTTATTTTTGTGTCTGGTGTAGGAAAGTGGTCCAGGTTTATTCTTGTCTCACTGTCTAGTTTTCCCAACACCATTCACTGAAGAGACTGTGTTTTTTTTCCATTGGATATTCTTTCCTCCTTTGTCAAATATTAGTGGTCCAGGTTTATTCTTGTCTCATTGTCTAGTTTTCCCAACACCATTCACTGAAGAGACTGTGTTTTTTTTCCATTGGATATTCTTTCCTGCTTTGTCAAATATTAGTTGGGCATACATTCGTGCGTCCATTTCTGGGTTATCTCTTCTGTTTCATTGATCTTTATGTCTGTTCTTGTGCCAGTACCATACTGTCTTGATGATGACAGCTTTGTAATACAGCTTGAAGTCCAGAATGATGATGCCTCCAGCTTTGGTTTCCTTTCTCAGGACTGCTTTGGCTATTTGGGGTCACTTCTGGTTCTGTACAAATTTTAGAATTGCTTGTTTTAGCTTTGTGAAGAATACTGGTGTTATTTTTATAGGGATTGTGTTGAATTTGTAGATTGCTTTGGTAGTATTGACTTTTTAACAATATTTGTTCTTTCAATCCATGAGCGTGGAATGTGTTTCCATTTTTTTTGGTGTGTCTTCTTCAATTTCTTTCACAAGCTTTCTATAATTTGGAGCTTATAGATTTTTCATCTCTTTGGTTAGGTTTATTCCTATGTGTCTTATGGTTTTTGGTGCAATTGTAAATTGGTTCCTTGATTTCTCCCTTTCCTGCTTCATTATTGGTGTAAAGAAATGCAACTGATTGCTGTGTATTGATTTTATATCCTGTGACTTTGCGGAATTCATGAATCAGTTCTAGCAGCGTTTTGGTGGAGCTTTTGGATTTTCTACAAAGAGTATCCTGTTGGCTGAGAAGAGTGAAAGTTTGACTTTCTCCTGGCTGATTTGGATGCCTTTTATTTCTTTATGTTGTCTGATTGCTGAGGCTAGGACTTCCAACACTTTTTGAATAACAGTTCCTGACCCTAGGGAGAAAGCTCTCAGATTTCCTCCATTGAGGATGATATTAGTGGTGAGTCTTTCATATATGGCTTTTATGATGTTGAGATGTGATCATTCTATCTCTGCTTTCTTGAGGGTTTTTCTCAAGAAAGGATGCTGTATTTTGTCAAATGCTTCCTCTGCATCTATTGAGAGGTCATGTGGTTCTTATCCTTTCTTTTATTAATGGGACATATCACATTGATTGATTTGCGGATATTGCTTCGGTCCTACATCCCAGGAATAAATCCCGTTTGATCATAGTGAATAATTACTTTAATGTACTGTTGGGTCTGTTTGGCTAGCAGCTTGTTGAGCATTTTTGCATCCGTTTTTATCAGGGAAACTGGTCTGTAGTTCTCCTTTTAGTGGGGTCTTTGTCTAGCTTTAGGATGAAAGTAATTCTGGCTGTATTGACAGTTCTTGAACTGGGATGACATCAAAATCAACTTGCAGCTTTCACACAACAGACAAGTTTTTCCCCTCTTGAGCGTCACGGTAAGGGTCTCTAGTGGTGAAGCATAGTCCCATGTAATTTTAGTGTCCTGGGTTCTGCTGATACTCATACTAGCTAACAAACCTAATTATTTTCAGAGGACTTCTCTACCATTATCATTTTATGACTCTGTATATTTAACATTAGCATTAGGACAGTATTTAAGGTATCAAGTGAATATAACAATTTACATTAACAGATGTAACAGGAATTTAAAATCAAGTGTGTCTCAATAATACGTAATCAATAAGTATCAGTTATCAAAATGACTGTGACATAGACTCCTCAGCTATGTCAAAGGGTAGAAATGTTGGGGAGAGTTTTTGTTTTTATTTTGTTTTATTTTTGTTTTTAGAGAAAGCCGCATTACAAGCAGTATTATCTTTCCTCCCATAAAGAAACCTGCAGCAGTCTTGCTTGGAGCCACCATGATCTGAGGGGTGAGAGCAAGAAACAGGGGTGTTGTGGTGGTGACATGACCTCAACAAGCACTGATGCTTTGGAATTGGCTTGCATTCCAGAATGCATCAGAGCCGAGAGAGGACCCTAGTGGAGGAAGATAGACATTTAAACAGTCCACTTAAGAAGCCGTTCTGAAGAGTAAAGAGATTTCCCCAGCAGAGTCTTATGTGGAGGGATGTCTGGAGAACTTTAGTCAGGAGTGGCCGGCTTGGGAGACAGTCTGGCTACTGTGTGAGAATCATAAGTGAGGATATACTGTGAGAGAAGAATGAATGGGTCAGGGCCTGAGTGTAGAAAGCCACCAGGTCAGGTAAAAACCACCTTGCCTCATTCTCTTCCTGCCCAACCTAAGCAAAGGCACGCGGAGTCGGTCTCTCCCGGGGGAGGAGGTCTCCTCAGGAAAGGCTCTCTGAGGACAGCCGGGCAGCCAGTGAGCACTTCAGCCTGGAGCGGAAAGGTCATCCCGCGCATTAGTAGGACCAAGGCAGAGACACCAGTGAAGCCCACTGTGAGGTTTCTAACTGTTTAAACGTCAGCACATCAAGTTAAGTCCAAAATCACGTTTTGTTGTCCCACTTTGACAAATCCTTTATAATGACAACATAAAACAAATATATTTAAATCTATAATATTGTTTTCCTGAAGTTGTCAAAATATCAAAGATGATAGATTTGGCTACCAGTGTTCAGGATTGGGTGTGTAGGTGCTGGGCCAGAATGTTAGGATGAGTAATCAAAACGTAACATCTACCAATTATGTATTTTCTATATAATGGATTTTTATTACTTTTATTCCAGAAAATTCACTAATTAATAATTATCACATTAGAGTTTATAATATTATAATATATTTTATATTATGTTAATATAATATTCTATACTATTATATATACTTAATAATTATAGTACTTAACATTTTGATATAAATCTATTTACAGTATTGCCAAATTAGAGTGCCTTTCTTGAGTTACTATAAAAATACTTCTTTTTTTAAGATTGTTTATTTTGAGAGAGAGTGCATGCACATGTGCAAGTGGGTAAGGGCATAGAGAGAGAGGGAGGGAGAGAATCCCATGCAGGTTCCACACTGTCAGCACAGGCCCAATGCGGAACTGCATCTCCTGAACCATGCATGACCTGAACTGAAATCAAGTGTTGGACATTTAATCAACTGAGCCACCCAGGCACCCCTTTTTTTTGGTGTGTAATTATTAATTTAGGGAAAATTCACTTGCCCGATTGCAGCAATTTCAGGTAATAAAACTATCAACCCAATATATCAGAATGAAATCATGTTAATACATGTGATATAGAAGTAATTGTGGTGGGGGCACATGGTTGGCTCAGTCAGTTAAGCAGCCAACTCTTCATTTCAGCTTAGGTCATAATCTCATGGCTCATGAGATCGAGCCCCATGTCCAGTTCTTCACTGACAGTGTGGAGCCTGCTTCAGATTCATATTCTCTCTCTCTCTCTCTCTCTCTCTCTCTCTCTCTCTTTCTCTCTTTCTCTTTCTCTCTCTCTCTCTCTCTCTCTCTCTCTCTCTCACACACACACACACACACACATACACAAAATGAATAAATAAACATTAACAAAGAAATAATTGTGATGGACCTAATGTGATAAATTATTGTTGTAATAGCAAATATTATATGGTATTTTCATGTATCAGTTTTTATTCTCTCTTAAAGTAATACCTACATGCATACAATTTGTAAAAGATTGGTATCACCTTTCTCAAATGTAGGTCCATGTATACCTATTTATCATTTATATATCATCTTTTTATCTATCAAGGTATTTTAGATTATTCTGAACTATTACTGCAAAATATTAAGGTACTGTTGTAAGTGACACTTTAATTTGTGAAATCTTTCTGAACCATCGGGTGAAACATAAAAGTAAGAAAGTAGACATTATTTAGTGCTACTAGAAAATAAGACCTCAGTATGCAAAAATAATCTATCTTAATACTTTCTAGAGAAGGATTTGTCAAATTAATTGCTTTTGCTCTTATTGGAAAAGAAAGGTTAGATGGTTGACCTGCAGTCCATTTTCCTCCTATTTTCAGGGCTGGGGTTGGCTTGGAGGTAGAGAAGACAGGTGACCCAAATAAATTTTCTGGTAAACATGTTACTAGCAGATGCCTAGCCAGCTTACAGTATTTTCTAGTAAGGAGACCTTGTGTATGAAGTGCTTCTTGTAGGGTCATCTAATCTATACTAGTTCATTTCTACTACCCAGATGTCTAGCACTGTCACATAGCCTCTGTCTCTGACATCAGCAGTGACACAGCCCTTCAGTCTTCGTGACATTCAGACACATTTCTTTTGTCTCAAGAACATAGGATCAGGGAGTCGAATGTGTGTTTCATTGTGCCCTAGATGATATTAATCACAAGAGCAGATGTTTAGGGTTATGGATTATGCTTTTCCAGCCTTGAGTGCCAGACGCCATGGGTGAGACACCCATACATTCTTAAATGAATGTTGTAATAAATCAAGCTGTATTTTGTGACATAGAATTTCTGTATTACGTCTATTTAATATTAAGCTGAAAAACTAAGGATTTTTCCCCCAGTCTTGCTTCCCAAAGCTAAAGGAGTTGTTGCCACAGCCTAAATTTGAAAGTAGTATTGGGAGGAATAGTTAATAAAATTGTGTTCATCATATTACAAAGGCTATGCATTCAACATACCAGTTAGACTGTATTTTCTCATTAAGGAAAGCAAATGTAGAGGACAATAATCATGGAAAGTAAATCTGAAGCCAGAAATAAGCTGATTCTAGTATGAAACCTGGCAGAAATTAACTGAGAATCCTGTTTTCACCTCTTTATACTCATGATGAAAAGAGTTGTCCAGAGTCATCCGGTGGGATTTATTTAAGGGTCACTTTTTCCATGGTTTGTCTTTTTAACCTTTTCAGGGCTTTGGAATCAGAAACTTGTAAATATTGCAACGGAGCTTAGACAAGATATGTCCAACACCCCCTTTGCTGCTCTAGAAATGACTAAGGAGCGAGCCTGCTGAAATGGAAAGTGGCCAGTGCATTTCCGGCCAGATCAGTGGGAAGCAGTAGCAGCTGGTGAGCAGACGCTTTCCGGGGCCCAGCTGGACTCCAGGAGGATATGGAAAAGGCTTCTGAGGGCTGCAGTGGCATGCCTTTCTTGGAGGCCTTTAAGAGTCAGATGGGCACCCTTCTGTCTGAATTGGGTAGGCTGCTCTAGTGCCCAATGAATAGGAGAGAGCAGTAAAACGTTCCTGCCAGCCATCGAGTTTCATTGAGAATCTGCTATGTGCCAGCTGGTAAAGGCACCAAATGGACCAAACTTGATAGCACTCTTGGTCTCTTGGGCCCTGAAGTGCTTATAATTCTCTGAAACAGATACACTGTAATGCATGGGTCTTTGGAAACAAGAACATCTCTCAGTCAACTATTGCTCTTCATTTCAGTGAGTTTGGAATGCTAGGAGTAGATTGTGTGTGTGTGTGTGTGTGTGTGTGTGTGTGTGTGTGTGTTTTCTTCTGAGTTTCCTAAATCAAATTTCTGAAGTAATGAAGCTTGTTAACATAGGAAGAATCCCTTGAGAAAATCATTTTGATGTAGACTTGGTTAGGGTGTTGTGGGAGAGGTTTTACTCCATGAAGCTGCAAATTCTAAACTGTTATGAATCTTTCTATTGGCGGACTGTGCCTAGGGCTGTGTCTGTCTTTTTTCTGGACATGAAGAGATTTGCTACACAGGGAACCAGTGGAACTGCAGACCTCTCTGGCAGGGAGAATGCAATTTGGTAGAGGCGACCCTGCTCAACTCCCACAGTGAATGTTTTTTGTTTTGTTATGTTTTGTTTAAAGAAGCATATTTTTAAGAGCAACGGAAGCTGGAACCAGAGTGAAGAACCAGGAAATGTAGTCATTGATCCTACTTCTATTTGAGGCTGAGGATGAATTATTGGATAATCTCAAGCACTCTGTTAGGAGGGTTAAACAGTACCTAGATCACAGACTACAGGTTACATTTTAAAATACAACTCATTCACATCAGAGCAACTTTTCAGTGAATCATTTCATTCTCTATACTAAAACTGAAGGATTCTAGTTTCTTTCCTTCCAGCTACCTGGGAGAAACGTATGCACTCCCTGGGTAAGAAAAATAGCATCCAGGCTTTCAAGTAATTGCTAAATGCAATTTAAAATAGAATATGCAACAGTTTTATACTAGAAGTAGGCACCCAAACGATAAACAACATGAACAAAAAGTAGTAACACCAATATAAGATACAAGTACACCTTTCAGGAGTTCTTGATATTGAAATTATAGACTCCGATTTCAAACTGTTATCCCTATATTGTCAAAAGGATAAAACAGTTTTTTCCAGAGGAAAAATAAAAACTGTAAGAACATCAAATTGTAAGTATGATAATGAAAAATAGAATAATTAAAGTATCAGTGGGTAAGTTTAAACAGATTAGAAAAAGTCAAAGAGAAAATAGAAATCAGGGACATCTGGGGAACTCAGTTTGTTGACCGTCCAACTTCAGCTTAGGTCATGATCTTGTGGTTCCTGCGTTTGAGCCCCGTGTCAGGCTCTGTGCTGACAGCTCAGAGCCTGGAGCCTGATTTCGGATTCTGTGTCTCCCTCTCTCTCTCTGTCCTTTCCTTGCTCACTCTGCCTTACTTTGTCTCTATCTCTCTCAAAAATAAATAAGACATTAAAGAAATATAAATCAAAACATAAATCAGAAAATAATCAGAATAAAAGGTGAGGAGACAAAAATGTGGAAAATGATAGAGTCAGAAAAAATAGGGATAGAGTCAAAAGCTCTAAATTTTGTATAATTTAAAGTGAAGGAGAAGAAAAATGGGATTAAAGTAATAATTACCAAGATAAAGAATTATCAAATTTCCAAAACTGCTAAAAGACACCATATTACAAATTTTAGAGGCCCTGTGTCTTCAAGAAGAGTTACAAAAGGAAGAAAGGAAGGAGTGAGAATAAAGTTTTCAACTTTATTATGTATATAATATGTATAGTATTTTATTATATTGTACCTGTATATTATGTTATATTACATTTTATATATTACATACATTATATTATTTATTACCTTATATTTTAGTGACATGCCCAAAGCTAAAGATAAGGAAAATATCTTAAAAACAGTCAGAGAAGAAAATTAAAAGTAATACAAAAGGAGGTTTTCCACTATAGAGAATGTGGATCCACAAAATATTTCAAATATGCTGAAAGGAATAGAGAGCAACAGAAATGGTATATATGTGCATAAGTCTAAATGAATAGGACTTAAAAATACTGCTAATTTTTTTGGTATTTATAGTATAATACTGCAAAAGTATAAAATTAGAAAGCAGGGAACAGGATAGTGGTAAATGGAGGCAGTGTTCTAACTTCTTACATTGTCTAAGGATAAGATAAATCGGAGATGAAATTAGGCTCTAAAAAGTGACAAATGCATATCGTAGTGTTCTGGGTAATCACTAAAATGGTTAAAGTGCATAATTTCCAAGTAAATAGAGGGAAAATAAAAATATTCAAACAGAAGTCCAGAAACAAGAGAATAGTGACATTGAATCAGAGAGAATAAATCAAGATAAAACAAGAAAAGAGAAACGTTAGATACAATATGTCAGTAACTATATAAAAAATAAAGGGAATACATCTCCCCACATGAATGATAAAAACCATCAGAATAAAGCCAACTTTGTGGTATTTGCAGGTTACATATGTAAAAGTAAAGAATACATAAAGTTGATTATTTGAAAATCGGGAAAGATAGACTATGCAAACAAAGACCAAAATTAAACTGAGAATAAATTCAAATGTTTAAGGAAGAAATAATGCTAATATTATGCACAGTATTTTAAAGAGCAGAAAAACAGGAACATTCCACAATTCATGGTTATAATACAGCCTATGTCCTGTATTGACACTCAAAAATCCTAAGCAAATATTAGCAAATCAAATCTAGCAGTAAAATCTCGTAATATGGTCATGTGCACAATGGCCACAGTACTTTGGAGTGAGTCCCATCAGGACGTAGAGCCTCTTTCTCCATCCATTGAAACTATGTTCACCGTAAAACTTGCTTTGGCCATTGAGATGCTGAAAAGTATGATGCAAACAGAAGCTTAAAAACTTCTCGAACAGTAGAGCTTATTATTCTTGCAGATTCAGTACTATTTGAACAAACCTGAGTTTGTCTGGCAGAGGATGAGTTGCTTACGGCCAAATCACCTCTATTGTCCCATGTGACAGCTGGCTAACTGCCAGATAGGGGAGGCTATATAGGACCCTGTAGCCCCTACCTAAATTGAAAATTCCCTGTAGATGCATGAGAGCCTAGCTTAAGTAAGTCAGACTCATCCTAGATGAGGAAAACTCAACAAATCTGTAGCCTGAATAAATGACTTGTTTAAAGCTACTATTGATAACTGTTGCAAGAACTGCTGACCAAGTTGGTTTTATGCCAGAAATCCAAAGGTGTTTTAACTTCACCTCTATTAAAATATATTCTCTTGGCAAGAGTCCAAGCAAAACACGTGCCATAACAATTGATTAAATTAACAAAACAATGAAACACTGAAAATACTTCTAGAAAACAGAGATTAAGATGTGCCTCCCCTTTGGAAATCCATTTGACTGTCTTACATAGAGTACTGCCAATAGACATGGGGATGAGAAAACAGAAATATGGTACATCTTAGAAGTATGCCCCCTCCCCGCCCCCAGGGCGCCTGGGTGGCTCTTTTGGTTGAGTAGCTGACTTTGGCTCAGGTCATGATCTCATCGGATTTGTGGGTTCAAGCCCTGCATCAGGCTCTGTGCTGACAGCTAGCTCAGAGCCTGGAGCCTGCTTTGGATTCTTTATCTCCCTCTCTCTCTCTGACCCTTCCCTGCTCACACTGTCTCTCTCTGCCTCTCAAAAATAAATAAAAAAACATATAAAAAAGTATGGCCCCCAGAACATTGTGTATCTTGCTATAACAATGTGGACTTGACACAAATAAAAATAGATAATTGAGTCTTTGAAATAATTGTATCATTAATGGAATTCTAAGCCTAAAGATAAATAACTATTTGAGATTTGAAGCTACTTTTTTAGATCCTTCAAACTCTAATATGAAGGAAGGTAGATAAGAAAGTGAGCAAACAACTAAATCATATTATACAAAGTTCTATTCAGAAGAAGCCAAACATCAAATTAAAAAAAATAAGTACCAGATCAAAAAAACAGAAAGATGGATAGATAGATAAATTGATAGATAGATGGATGGGTAGATAGGTAGGTAGATAGGAAGGTCGGTCGGTCAGTTAGTCAGTCAGTCGGTTGGTCTGTCTGTCTGTCTGTCTGTCTGTCTGTCGATAAGTACCTCCAAGAGAGAATCTGAGAGTTATTAAATAGAGATCTAAAACCAGGGATCAGAATCAGCATCTGTTTGGGGCACCTGGATGCCTCAGTCGGTTAAGCAGCTGACTTCAGCCCAGGTCATGATTTCACCATTATTTATGAGTTCCATCCCACATCAGGCTCTATGCTGACAGCTCAGAGCCTGGAGCCTGCTTCAGGTTCTGTGTTTTCATCTCTCTCTGCCCCTCCCCTGCTTGCTCTCTCTCTCTCTCTCTCTCTCTCTCTCTCTCTCTCTCTCTGTCTGTCTCTTTCTGTCTCCATCTCTGTCAAAAGTTTAAAAAACATTAAAAAAGGAATTAGTATCTACTCAAGAACGTTACCTATTCTAAAATGAAGGACTACTTTTTGTTTTGTTTTCTCTTCAAGATAGAGATTGTATTTCCTTTGGATGTATATATACAAGTGATACAGCTGGGTCTAATGGTAGTTCTATTCTTCATTGTTTTTGAGGTTCCCATACTATTCCATAATGGCTGTGCATATTTCCATTAACTTTTTTTTCAAATTAAATATAGTCAACACACAATGTTACATTAGTTTCAGGTCTACAACATAGTGATTTGACAACTCTACATCATGCTGTGCGCACAAGCATAGGTACCATCTGTCACCATGTAATGCTCTCGCGGTACCGTTGACTGTACTCCCTGCTCTGACCTTTCATCCCATGACTTAGTCATTCCGTAACTGGAAGCTAAGAGCTATTTTTAGTGTCTCTCTAGAGCAATTTAATAATCCTTTACACCAATGGTAGATAATTTCCCATTCTGATACAAATGGACAGTCTCTTACTGATGTTCCATCAGTGTGTTTCGGTTATCTTTATGTTTCATAAAATTTTTGGTGTGTCTACCGGACACACATTTTTTCTAGATTTGAGATATGATTGGCATAAAAACATATGTATAAGGTTAAGATTTCCAACATGATAATCTGATATATTTTATAGTATTAAAATGATTGCCACAGTAGGCTTACTTAATACTTTCACTATTCTCTGTAAATACTCTTTGTGTGTGTGTGGTGAGAACATTGGAGTTTACAATCTTAGTAACTTTAAGTATATAACACAGTATTAATTATAGTCACCACGCTATACTCTAGATCCCCAGAAATCTTTCATTTTGTGAGTGGAAGTTTGTCCCCTTTGAGCAGCATCTGCCCATTTCCCCCAAATCCCCACCCCATGCTCCTGGCAACAACCACTCTACTCTCTGTTTCTATTAGATTCCACATACAAGTGGTATCTTACAGTGTTTGTCTTTTTCTCTGCGATGGATTTCACTTAATGTACCAAACCTTAATTTGCTTCCAATTCTTGGCTACTGTGAATAATGCTGCAATGGAAATGGAAGTACAGATACTTTTCTGAGATCCTAATTTCATTTCCTTTGAATACATACCCAGAAGTATGATTGCTTGACCATATGATAGTTCTGGTTCTTTTTAATTATTATTTATGAGGAACCACCACAGTGTGTTCCATAATAACCACACCAATTTTCATTCCCATCAGTAGTGAACAAGAGACCCCTTTTCTGCACACGCTTATGAACATTTGTTATCCCTGGTCTTTTATGGTGATAACCATTAGTGTGTATTCAGTAATATCTCTTGGTTTTGATTTGCATTTTTGTGATAATTAGTGTTATTGAACACCTGTTCATGTGCCTATTGGCCCTTTATATGTCGTCTTTGGAAAAATGTCTATTCAGATCCTCTGCCCATTTTTTATTAAGAATCTTTGGGTTTTCTTGGTCTTGAGTTGGAGGATATTTAAATGTATTTTGGATATTGACGACTTTTCAGATAAATTGTTTGTAGGTAATTTCTCCCATCCCATTGGCTGCCTTTCATTTTGTTGATTTGTGTGTGTGTGTGTATGTGTGTGTGTGTGTGTGTGTGTGTAGAATCATTTTAGCGTTATGTACTCTCATTTATTTTTACTTTTGTTGTCCTTCCTTTTGGTGTCAACCCTCCCCCGAGTCCCCCCCAAAAAACATTCCTAAGACCAGAGTCAAGGAGATTGCCCTTATGTGTTCTTTAGGAGTTTTATACTTTGGGGTCTTATTTTTCAAGTATTTAATTCATTTTGAATTAACTTTTGTGTATGATGTAAGTAATATAAGAAAGAATCTATTTTTTATTCTTTTGTATGTGGGAATCCAGGTTTCCCAACACTGGATGATTTCCCAATGATTTATTGGAGATACTGTCATTTCCCCCATTGAGTATATTGGTTATATTGTCAAATATGTGTTGAGTATACACATATGGGTTTATTTCTGGGCTATTGATTTTTCTCCTTGGTCCATGTATATATTTATAGCAACACCATGCTGTTTTGAGTACTATAGCTTTGTAGTATAGTTTGAAATCAGTGTTATGCCTTCAGGTTTGTCCTTCATAGGACTGCTATGGTTATCCTAAGGTCTTTTGTAGTTGCATACAAATTTTAGGACTTTTTCTATTTAATTGAAATAGGTCATTAGAATTTTAATAAAGATTGCATTGAATCCATAAATGGCTTTGGGTTGTATAGACATTTTAACAATATTGATTTATCCTATCTATTAACATGGATGTCTTTCCATGTATTTGTGTCTTCTTCAACTTTTTTATGAAAGTCATAGTTTCTAGTTATCATTTATCTACTTAGTTAAATTTATTCTTAAATATTTCGTTGTTTTAATGCTATTGTGAATAGAACTCTTTTCATCATATCCTTTGTAGATGTTTTGTTGTTAGTATATAGAAATACACTTGATCTCTATATGTTGATATTTGTATCCTGAAACTTTACAGAATTGGCTTATTAGAGTTTTTTGGTAAAGTCTTTAGAGTTTTTTTTATCATTTATAAATAAAGATACCTTTATGTCTTTCTTTCTGATTTGAATGGCTTTTATGTATTTTTTTTTCTTCTTGCTTAATTGCTATGGCTAATACTTCTACTTTGTTGAATAGGATTGATGAGAGTGGGCATCTTTTTTCTTAGTTTTGATCTTAGAGGAAAACTTTCCACCTATTACTTTTGAGAATGTTAGCTGTGAGTTTGTCATATATGGACTTTATTATTATATGTTCCTTTTCTATCCAACTTGTTGAGGATTTTTATCATGAAAGGAGTTGTATCATATTAAATAATTTTTGTGTACATGTTGAGATCATTTGGTTTTAGCTTCCATTATATCGATGTGATATATCATATTTATTGGTATGTGTATATTAAATCATACTTACATCCCAGGGATGTATTTTGCTAGATATGATATATAATCCATTTAATGTGCTGTTGAAGTCAGTTTGCTAAGATTTAGTCGAAAATTTTTGCATCGGGGTGCCTGGGTGGCTCAGTCTGTTGAGCATCTGGCTTCAGCTCAGGTCATGACCTCACAGTTCATGGGTTTAAGGCCCGCCTTGGACTGTGCTGACAGCTCAAAGCCTGGAGCTTGTTTCTGATTCTGTGTGTCTCTCTCTCTGCCCCTCATCTACTCATGATCTGTCTCTGTCTCTCAAAAATAAATAAATGTTAAATTTTTTTAAAAACTTCTTCTAAAAAAGAAAATTTTTGCATGTATATTCATCAGGGATATTGTTCTACAGTTTTCTTCTCCATTAACGTCCTTATCTGGTGTTTGTATCCGGGCAACGCTGGCCTCACAAAGTAAGTTTGGGCATATGCCTGCTTTTCAATTTTTTTTTGTCTGTGGTATAAGATAAAGGTCCAGTTTGAACAGGATTAGCAGTAATACTTCTTAAAATGTTTGGTAGAATTCACCAGGAAAACAATCAGTTCCTGGGCTTTTCTTTGTTGGGAGAATTTTAAATTACTGAGTCAGTCTCCTTTCTCATTACTCATCTGTTCAGATTTTCTGTTTCATGTTTCAGTCTTGGTAGGTTATGTTTCTGGAAGTATGTCTCTTTGTTCTGGTTTTTCCAATTTGTTGGCATATTTGTTCATAGTCGTATCTTACTCTACTTTTTATTCCTGTGGTATCACGTATAATGTCACCTCCTTCCTTTTTTTTTAATTTGAATCTTCTCTTTTTTCTTAGTCTAGCTAAAGTTTTGTCAGTTGTATTTATCTTAAAAAAGTGCTTGATTTTATTGATTTTTTATATTGTTTTCTAGGTCCCTAACTCATCTTTTTCTACTCTAACCTTCATTATTTTCTTCTATTAACTTTGAGAATACTTCTTCTTGTTGTTTCTTGAGATGAGTAGTTAGGTGTTCATCTGGTGTCTTTCTGTTTTGTTAATGTAGCCTATCTGCTTCCCATTAACAACTCCATTTGCTTAAGCATAACATTTACTGTACTGTGTGTGTTTGTATTTTTTACGAGATACTTTTTTAAAATTTCCCTTTTGATTTCCTGTTTTACCCACTAGTTTTTGAAAAATATATTTAATTTATACCTATTTGTGAATTTTCTAGTTTTCTTTCCATTATTAATTTCTAGTTTGATATCATCATGATTGAACAAGATACTATGTATAGTTTCAGTCTTCTTAAATTTGCTAAGACTGATTTTGTGACCTACCACATGATTCCTGGAGAATGTTCCGTGTGCATTTGAAATGAATGTATGTTTCTCCAGCCGTCGGATGGACACTTTTTGTTGTTATTGTTGTTCTCTGGGTCAAGCAGAACCACATCTTTTTTTGTTTTAATGTTTTTTAGAATTTATTTTTGAGAGACAGAGAGACAGTGTGAGCAGAGGAGGGTCAGAGAGAGAGGGAGATATAGAATCTGAAGCAGGCTCCAGGCTCTGAGCTAGCTGTCAGCACAGAGCCCGACACAGGGCTCAAACCCACCAACCAAGAGATCATGACTTGAGCCGAAGCTGGACGCTTAACCAACTGAGCCACCCAGCCGCCCCAGAACCACATCTTAACACAGGGATTAATTTATATTACTCAGATATCAAATGGACTTTGAATTTAAAGAAGGAACTGTTTGGAACTTTCATATTGTTTCAATTAGTGTGCCCTTATCTGAGTTCTAATTATGTGAGGTTGAACAAACCCAGAATTTCCAGAAATCAAGGACTGTCTTTAGTAGACTTTATTATTCTTCTCCAATATCCACTTCACTTCTTTTCAGGAAGAGTTTACTTTTTTGCCCTTTGAAGTCCTGCAAGGCCATGTTACATTTTTTGGTCGATGAAATGTGATTAGAACTGGCATGCATCATTTCCATGTAGAAGCTTTAAGAGCAAATGTGTCTTTGCCAATTTTCTTTTCCCCACTCCTCACCAGTGCTGCATCAGGGAACCCTCCAGATAGTATCTGCTCTGTCAGACTAGATATTAAAAGAAGGATGACAATTCAGGTGGCAACTCAGCAGTCTGCAGGGGGCAGGAAGCATGAGTGAGAAACAGTCCTCTGGTGACTTAGCCACTGAGACTTGAGAATTCTGTTTCCTTGGCGTAACCTAGCCAATATGGATTCATGCAAATCTCCATGTATGTTATTATTGAAAATTCTTTAAAAATCAGATTATAATCATACAATAGAATACTATGGAACAATTAAAATAAAAACTTTCCAACAGCAAGAATAGTTTTCACAAACATAAAGATAACATTCTACATAATTTAATTTCTGTGAAGTTTTAACAGGCAAATCTAGACTATAGTGTTTCAGCATGTAAGTTCCTGTGACAGGACTATAAAGAAGATTTAAGAAGTGATGACTAGTGGTTATTTTTAAGTGGCAGGGAACCTTAAGTAATTGGTAAGGAGTGTGAAAGGGGCTTTGGGGATTCCATGTCTTGATGTGAATGTTGGTTTCAAATATGTTTGTTTAGTGATAATCTGTCAAGCTGTACATTTAAAAATAATTTGAGAAAGTGATTAGATAGACATAGAAGGTAAAGTCATTATATTAATTAGATTCTTACATTGTGATACCTTATCATTCTGATAAGTCCCATTAAGACAAGCAAGACTAAAGATGTAGATTAATTAACGGTATTAAGTTATAGACACATAAAGAAAGGAATTCCAAGCATCTCATCTGCTTCTAAAATTACCAGTGATTTTCAAATATGTTTTGACCCTTTAATGATTGCTTTGAAGCTCTAAAATAGATACTATAAATAAGATTAATACAGAGTCAGGTTCCTAGTCTGTTTCTTTTAGTATACAACCAATAATTTTGAGCTATTAAATGAAGAAAAGGTCACCATTTGTTTTACGCTATTGACTAGGAGAGATCGATAATGTGCTTTTTTTTTTCATTGCAAATAACCAGTTGTCCCCCAGCAAACTCTTAGAATATTATTTATATCTTCTTGCCATTTATATCCATTATTTAATGAAAAACTTTGTCATGTAGGATTGTGACTGTCAGCAGGATTCTATTAAATTAACCACAAAGCAATGTTTTTCAGGGCACTCTGATAACACCTGGATCAGGGCTTGTTACACAATGAAAGTCAACTCCATAAATGATCCTCTGTTTCAGAAATGAAGTCTATCACTTTGTGTTATATTCAAAGTTACCCAGTTTCTGAACATGACGTATATTTCTCTTCTTCGCTTCTGGCACTAACCTGAACATTCCCTGTTTATTCAGCAGGTGCTATTTTATTATCGACTCGCAGACCTACTCTGCGTGTCCCGTGTCCCCCCTTATGCGTTCTTATTCATAGGTCTTTGTTAATATGCACTCTATCCGAAGTACGTATCTAGTAGTTTCTTGCTGAAATGTGGTACAGTATTCCCCTCTTATTAACATTAAAAATTAGATTATCTCAGTGCAAATTAAATGATTTTATTTTTAATGATGTTTATAAAAACTATAAAAAATATTAACAGTTTGTTACAGTTTGGATCCTGACTAGAACTGTGGGATATTGTAAAACAAGTCAAGAATACCTGTGAGTTTATTTGCTGGTCAGTGGAAGGATTAAGTTGGAGGAGAAACAAAACTGGATGGTTGGAGAGTAGAATGATTGAAATGGAGGCTACGAAAAAATTGCATATTGTCACAACTAAGGAGTCTACCTCGGACTCCGACAATGATAGCCTGACTGGGGTAGAGAGCAGTATTACTGAAAGAAAGTAGGTTTAGGAGTGCAAAGACTAAGTTACTGGAAGGATAATCCACATCAAGTTTGAAAGTACCAAGAGTCGTGAAAGGAGGAATTTCGGAGAGAGTGACAGAACATCAGGAACTAAATGCGTTAAAGTAGAGGGGACTTTCCCAAGCCTTGGAAGACCCCTGTAACAGGGTAACACAATGTGTACTCTGATTAGGTGACATAAGATTCAAAGCTGGCCCTTTGGGATGAGGAAGGAGGGCATCCAGTTCCCTCAAGGTCTGACATAAAGGTTTAGGGAAGAGAACATAGTCACTGCAGGGAAGTACATAGGAAATGTAGTTCTGGAGAAAGAGAAGGGGCCTTCAGAGAGGAAGGTATCTGCTAATCTGCAGCCACGAGATCCAGAAGGTGCCCTGAAAGGGTGTCAACAGCTGTGGTGGAGTGGAGGATGGGTCAGCAGAGGGTTTGAACATGGTTTAGATATATTATAGTCTGCATCATGAAGGCTGTTCTGAGAGACCTCACCTTCTGGGTGACTGTTACGAGGTTAGTCCAAGTGGTCTGTCTGGTGTATACTTGTCCAAAACTCTGCATTTTGATGGTGGGAAGGGGTGGAGATCTTGTCAGTGACAAACAAAGTTCTAGCTCTGCTGGGAAGGATACACTGACGGAAAGATTCTCAGACTCCAGACGTGGGTTCCCTGTTGACTTCTGGCCCTGGTAGATTAGCCAGCTAACAGATTCCTTCATGCATTTCACAAAGGGTTTATATTTTTGTTGGTTGGTTGAGTGTTCTACGTGCTGAAGGTGGAATAGGAAGCAAACACAGAAAATTCCTGCTACTGATCAAAGGGCTTACATTCTATTTGAGGGTGTGGTGGTGGTTGAGGTAATTAAATACTCAAGCCAATAGAAAAAATCAGCTAATGATAGGTGTAAAAGTAAAGCAGGATAAGTGATAAACTGTCGGGGAGGTGCTCTTTTAGGTGGGTCACCACAGAAGGAGAGGCGGTTGTAACAGAAGACTGAATGAGGTGAGGGGTGGATTCCATGACCTCTAGGATGAGTGTTGTGGCAGAAGAACGTTAAATGCAGCGCCCCGTGGCAGGAATGCGTTTGACATGTTTAAGAGACCGTGAAGGAGAATGTAGCTAGAAAAGATGAGCAAGGGCCGTGTGGCGGACTCTCGGTTAGAATGTCGTCAGGTTGTGTAGCTCACATTTCCCCACCTCCAGCACTGTTTACGTTTTGGGGTATCCTGTGCATTGGCGATGCTTACCAGCCTCCCTCTTCTTGACTCTGGATGCCAGTTGCACCCCCTCTTTGTGTTGTAACAACCACGGATGTCTCCAGGTATCGTGAAATACCCCTAGAATGGACGTTGTAGGGTCAAAACTGCCCCCAGTTGAGAACCACTGCTTGAGGGTGTTACCAGCTGTGCCACAGAGTTTAATGGGAAACCATCAGTAAGTTTTGTTAAGAAAAGGGAAAAAGCCTCATTTAAATTTTTAAAAGATAACACCAGTCATTGCATGGAAAATTAATCACGGGGGTATACAGTCGAAATCAGCATAATTAAAAAGTGGGGACACCTAGATGGCTCGGTTGGTTAACTGTCCAACTTCAGCTCAGGTCACGATCTCATGGTTCACAAGTTCGAGTCCCGCATTGAGCTCTCTGCTGTCCAAGCAGAGCCCACTTCAGATCCTCTGTCCCCCACTGTCTCTTCCCCACCCCTACTTGTGTCCCACTTGTGTGCTTTCTCTCTCGCTCTCAAAATATATGAACATTAAG
>PJEM01014367.1:0-35277 GCA_004023845.1 Helogale parvula
GCACGGGTGGGGTTCCTGGCTGTTTGTGAGTTGTGTAGGCGTCTGTCAGGGGAGACTGATTTCCTAAGACCCTGGGTCCTCTGAACTTGACCAAAAAAAAAAAGGTTATCTGTTTGCAGTATTCTTAATCTAGCATTTTTAATGTTTCAGCTTGCCATCCTTTTAAGAAGAAATGGAAACTAAACCATCTCCAGGAAATATTTTTCTCTTTCTCGCTAGATTTCTGCTTTGGCACAGGGCCCTTCAGCAAAACTGGAAGTCAAATCATGTTCCCCGTGAGCGGTCATTCTGCTATTTGCAAGTTTCCTGGGAGAAAAGATGAGAAGGAGTGGTTGATTCTTCGAGCCTCTCGCCTCCATGAAGACCCTCTTGAACGTCAGCAGCCTCTGGTTTCAAGCCTGAGGCACAGCCTGGGCCACACTCGGCCACCCATCCTGTGCCCTCCTCATGGCGGCTCTGACCCAGACTCAGTCTCTTCCTCTACATGTTCGACCTGGGACACACGGCCATGTCTGATCGTGTGTTCCAGGCCACTCCTTCCCTCGGGAACAGCCTCTGCCACACGTCCGCTGGTGCGCATGCTGGACACTGAGCAGAGCCTCTCCTGTCCTCGCTCCCTGGGACTCATGCTGGGGACTCTGATCAGAGCACCTGACTTTCCCTTGGCGCACCACGACGCCCCCAGGCTGGCCCCCTGGGTTGCCGCTGCCCTGCGCATAAAAGTCTAAGTCCTTGCTGTGATTTCCGTGGGGCTGTGTCCTCTCCCATTTCACCTCCTCTGATGTGCTTTTCTGCCACAATCACAGGGGCGAGAGGACGTCTGGTGCCCCTCAAAGCTGTCAGCCATTTCCGGCATCAGTGCGTTGGGGACATTCTTCCCTCTGACACAGGGCTCAGTCCTTGGCAACCTCAGCCTCTGCAGTGTCGTCTCCTCCTCTGGGGACCTTCCCAGACAACCCTTTACATGTGGCAGCTGCAACCCCTCCACCAGAGCATCCTTGGTTTATTTTGTTTCCAAGCATTATACTGCCCGCACCTGTCCTGTGTTTTACCCATTTGCAAGTTTACCGAGGGTGTAAAGCTCGCCCCCTTCTGTTCCTGATGCTGCCTCAGCTCTCAGAGCAGCGTCCCACTCCCGATGTTCCTTAAGGAATGTTCTGGAGACAATGTAGTTTGGAGGGGGCTGGTGTGCCCCATCCCCTGTTCCCGTACTCTGTATCCCTCTGGAGAAGGAGATTGGCCCAGGGAGAGTCAGTCAGCCCAGGAGCTGCAAGGAAGAAGCTCTTCTCTTCTCCGGGGTTGCTGAACTGCTAACGTGGGGGCTCCCGGCTTCCAGAAGCCATATTCCATTACTTCAGGCGACATGCCCGAGGAGGAGCTCATGGACAAAGCCACGCCGAGAGGTGGTGAGAATCCTGCCTCAGGGCCTTTGAACTGGCTTTTCTTTCTGCTGCCTCCTCTGGATCCATCCAGACCTGAATCTCTACCTCTGGGTCCATGAAATCCCTCTTTTTTAAAGCCAGTGTGAGTTGGGATTCTTAAGAGTCCTGACTGATTTCAGTTAAAATCCTTCTCCAGCCCCTCCCCCCACCCCAGGAAGCTCTCCCGCTGCTCCTGGAGCCCAGGTTTCCTCTTCCTCCTCTCGTGTCCTGCACGTTGCATCCTTCTCCACGTAGGCTCTCGGACTGAGTTGTGATGTGTCATCTGCCCATCCCATCCCCCACAGTTTGGGCATTCTTTGAGAGCACCATATGTGAGAGCTTCCTAGACCTTCCACGCCAAAGCAAACATAAAGAAGGATGTATTGAATAAACACTTGGGTGAGTAAAACGGCTTGTGACTTTCCCCCGATGAGTTTCATTTAGGGCTTCATCCGTTTTCAGACACATCTGACCCGAGCACCTTGGGCCTCTGCAGACTTCCCCATATTGATGTCTTTCTTTTTTAAAAAATTCCTTTTTAATGTTTATTTATTTTTGAAAAAAAAAAAAAGCGTGAGTGAGTGAGGGGCAGAGAGAGAGGGAGACGCAGGATCCGAAGCAGGCTCCAGGCTCTGAGCTGTCAGCACAGACCTGACGTGGGGTTCGAACTCACAAACTGTGAGATCATGACCTGAGCTGAAGTTGGACACTTAATTGACTGAGCCACCCAGGCGCCCCTCTGTACTGATGTCTTTCTGTGTGTGTGTGCGGGTGTGTGTGCATGTGTGTGACTTCTTAAACAGCCAACCCAAGAACAAGCCAACGGGTTGCTTTATTTTCTACCAGACACCAGCCTGTGTCACCCAGGGAGGTGGCATTTCAAACAGATGAAGTTCAACAAACAGCCCTGCAGCGAATTAGAAATTCCTTTTGATTAGAAAATACCTTTCATTTCAAACACAGAGACTCAAAGAGTTTATGTTTTTAACAACTGCTTCATAGGCTGAATTTGATTTTATGGAATGAAAAGAAAACTGGGGGGGTGGGGAATCATTTCTTAATATTTGTCCTCACGGTCAAAGTGCTCCTGAGCGGGGGGGATGCTTGGGGTGGGTAGGCAGGAGTGAGCATGGCATCGAGCCCTGATTTCAAGGAGAGGGTGCTCCAAGCCCCTAAATCACAAATCGGGGAGCCATCGGAGTGATGGGGGAGGTGGTCTTGTTTTGACAAAAACTGACTAGCAGCTCCTGGCCTGGAAGCCGCCTGTGCCGTTGCATTTCCCCCGGATTCCGAGAGCAGAGCCCTGTTCCCAACCCCGGGATCAGGCATCTCCAGGACGAGGCATCTCCGATCCCAGCCAGGGGCGCGGGAAGATCAACAGCCTCCAGCAGAACATGAAATCAAGTCATGCCTCTAGCAGATCTCAGGGTGAGGGCATCCGACACTCCTGGCAGAATTAGTCCTCTGGGGGAAAGAGGTAACAAACACCACCATCAGTCCCTACCCTCCCAGGCGGGGAGCGGCTTCAGGGTTCCACCCCCCCTTGCCCTGTGTCTAGCACAGTCCAAAGCCCTGTTTCTAAGCCTCCCAGCACAGACTGCCACACAGGGGGTGGGGCAAAGGCTCTAGGACGCCCCTGCACTGTGATTGGAAGACCGGGTCCCCCTCTGGGCTCTGCCGCCCACTTCAGGCTTTCTTGGAAGAGTCCTGAGTCCCCTTGATCTTGGTCAGCTGAACCCTGCTCTGGCAGGTGACCTCTAGGACCCCTCCCAGTACTTGTCCCTCTAAGTACCAAGGTCATCACGCCCTGTGGGATTCCTCTCTATCACAATTGACTCGTCTAAAAATTAGGGTTCTTGTCAGCCACAGGCAAAGATAATGGATGCCCCCAAATCAGCTATGTTTGTAGTAAGAGGAGCTATCTGGTCCAGTCTGTCTCGGGGGTACCTGTGACCTGTTCAATGGCAAACACGGTGAGCACTGGCCTCATGTGTCCTCAGCCCCAGGGGTTGTGGCCCAGCATACCCTCATAAGATCGTGGACCCCGCCGCTCCTAACTGGCTCCCTAGCAGCCATCACTCTCCTGTTGCAAATCCTTCTTGGCCGCTGCTCTTACAGGCTGGGGGCCTAGCTCTTACACCTGACTTACCAGCACTTCCTGTTGCTGGCTGTGGCCTGCGTCCAACCTCTTCATTTCTAGCCACGTTCCCTGCGTCATTCTCCAGGATGCATCCTGCTTATTCAGGTATCTGCACTTATACCCAATGGTCTTTTGACTTTGGCCGCCATTTTTCCTCTTCTCTGGTCAACAAACTCTTACTCTTCTTGCAAGAGCCAGCTCAAATGCCCTGCTCTCTAGGATGCCCTTTCTGATGTCTCCAGACACACTGAGCATACTTGACTTAGGTTTTCCCAGCACCTTTGCTAATACTCATCTGTCTCTCTCACCTCTAATCCCCGCTGAGCCTCCACCCATCTCCAAATGGTTCTGAATCTCCGTGACGAATATTTACTGAAAAGAACTTGGCACGGAGATAGAGATAGACCCAAAACAATTGGTCCCTCTCCAAGAGCAATATGCAAGTCATTGGTCACGGTGCAGTGCAGACAGGGCTGCGGTGGAGGAAAGCACCAAAGTTAGGGGGAGCAGAGAGCACCCGACTCACCCAACTGCAAATTCACGCTTAAACACCATCTATCTTCCCACTAGACTTGGGTTCCCATGGCCAGGGGCCTGGATAATCATCTTAGCGCCTCAACTCTTGTTAGCTGGTGGGAGCACTCAGGCTCAGGAGTGTCCTGCAAGATGGGGTTGCCAAAGAACCCAGCCAAGCAGCGCAGTTCGCAGGCAGTTCAAAAGCAATGGTTTCTCACAATAAGTGTGGGATTCTGAAATCAGGTAATTGTTACAGGTATCTGATATCTGACTCCTAATACAGTTTTTTAAAAAATTTTTAAATATTTATTTATTTTTGAGAGACAGAGTGTGAGCAGGGGAATGGCAGAGAGAGAGGGAGACACAGAATTGGAAGCAGGCTCCAGGCTCTGAGCTGTCAGCACAGAGCCCGGTGCGGGGCTCAAACTCGCAAACCACGAGATCATGGCCTGAGCCAAAGCTGGACACTTAACTTACTGAGCCACCCAGATGCAGGTGCCTGATACAGTTTTTTAAAAATGTGTATTTATTTATTTTTGAGAGAGAGCAGGGGAGGAGCAGACAGAGAGACAGAGACAGAGACAGAGGATCTGAAGCAGGCTACACACTGTCAGCACAGAGCCTGGCATAGGGCTCGAACTCATGAATGGTGAGATCATGACCTGAGTGGAGATCAAGAGTCAGGTGCTCAGCTGAGTGAGCCACCTAAGCTCCTCTCCTGATACAGTTTTCCATAGCACTTATTGAGCCATTACAGTTGGTCATGCACACTTATTTATGCAAGTAGTTGATTAGTGTCATTTCGGCTCCCTGTGGGGACCTGGGTCGTGTGGGTTTAACTGTTACTATTTTTCCACCGTGTCTGTCCTGGTGCTTATCACACACAGAACCTTGCATTTAGCAGGGTTTCCCTAGTACTTGCCAGGCAATGGGTGGACGGGAAGGAGAGCTCAGGGTTGGGGCGCGGGGTGCCTGCATCTGGCTCAGGTTGGGGCAGTGATGGTCGCTCACAGAGCCTCTCTGTGGATGCACAGCAGAAAAAGCTGGAACGAGCTGACTATGGTTAGACATGTTTCTTCAGGGTCCTGATGAAACAGGCCGCAGATGATGAGGGCAGGAATAAGGGTAGGGTTGAGGCAGGAACGGGGGCCCCCCCATAATCGAGCTAATCTGCACCTTTCTTGAGGCGCTGCATCCCAGAGGTCACACGTGGGCACAGTTTAGAGTTCGATCATTTGTATCCGTGTCCTCTAAATATGTACATAGAAATGATGCATATATGCATGTTTCTACCATTTATTTCTACTAACTAGACATGGAGTATTTGCATCTACTGAAAATATATAAATTATTTGTTTTGTTAAATTATAGATGGTGTATTTACAACGAGAACATATAAATGGTGAGCGTGCATTATAAATACAGAATTCCGTCAGCTAACATTTATCAGCTGGGTGCTGGGTGCTGGGTGCCAAGCTCGGGGCCAAGCACCCCGCCTTCCTTCTTTCACTTCATCCACACAGCTATCCCGTGAAGCACTTACTGCACAGTGGTTTTTATTTATTTATTTCTTAGTTTGTAACATTTATTATTTTTGAGAGAGCGAGATAGAGTGTGAGCAGGGGAGGGGCAGAGGAAGACACAGAATCCAAATCAAGCTCCGGGCTCTGAGCTGTCAGCACAGAGCTGGACGCAGGGCTTGAACCCATGCACCATGAGATCGTGACCTGAGCTGAAGTCGGACGCTTCACCGACTGAGCCACCCAGGCGCCCCTAAACAGAACCTTTTTTAAAAAACAAACTATTCCACGGAAACTCCAATCCCCAGAACAGGTGGAGGTTTGCTGTGTGGTTGCAGCAGACCCAGTGACCTGCTCAGCCCTCCCGCCCCCACCACGCACGGAAGGAAGACACAAGAGTCTGGGACTCAGGCTAGAAGCTCCTTGCTTGCCAGCCGTGTGATCTGTGCTCAGAGGCTTAGATTTCAGCCTTCCAACTTCCTTACCCCTTGTACTTCCAAAAAGTTAATTGTGACAATAAAATGAGATAATGTATTTTATTTATTTATTTTTTATGTTTTATTTGTTTTTGAGAGAAAGAGAGAGAGACAGAGCATGAGTGGGTGAGGGGTAGAAAGAGAGGGAGACACAGGATCCGAAGCAGGCTCCCAGCTCCCGGCTCTGATCCTGACTCAGGGCTTGAACTCATGAACCCTGAGATCATGACTTAAGCTGAAGTCAGATGCTTAACCGTCTGAGCCACCCAGGTGCCCCAATGTGTTTATCTTTAAAGTAGACTTTACACCCAGTCTGGAGCCCACTGAAGGGCTTGAACTCACAACCCTGACATCAAGACGAGCTGAATTCAAGAGTCAGATGCTTACCTGACTGAACCACCCATTCACCCTGGGATAAAGTATCTTTTTAAAAGTTTATTTATTTTGAGGGGCGCCTGGGTGGCTCAGTCAGTTAAGTGTCTGACTTCAGCTCAGGTCATGATCTCACGGTTCGTGGGTTCAAGCCCTGGGTCATACTCTGTGCTGACAGCTAGCTCAGAGCCTGGAGCCTGCTTCAGATTCTGTATCTCCCTCTCTCTCTGACCCTCCCCTGCTCACACTCTCTCTATCTCTCAAAAATAAATAAAAGACATAAAAATTTTTTTAAAGTTTATTTATTTTGAGATAGAGAGAGAGAGAAACAGAGAGAGAGAGAGAGGCCATTTGGGGGAGGGAGAAGAGAAAGGGAGAGAGAGAATCCTAAGCAGGCTCCACACTGTCAGCATAGAGTCTGACGTGGTGTTCAATCTCATGACCATGAGATCATGACCTGAGCCCAGATGAAGTCAGATGCTTAACTGACTGAGCCACCCTGAGATAATATATCTGAAAAAAAAAAAAAAGAAAGCAAGAAACCCTAACTCAGTGCCTTGTACTGAGTAGATGCTAAAAACTTGGGGTCTGGGTTTGATTCTAACTTAAGTTGGGTTCTCTAGAAGTAGACCTTGGCATAATTCATGTGGAAGTGGTGTATTTGGAAGTGTTTGCACACAATCATTGTGAGAAAGTAGGTTTGGGGAGGGCAAGCAAGGCTGTGAGGTCAAGCAAAAACCCGACTGTGGGGGAACAGTTTCTACTTTACATAAATGGGTTAGAAAAAAGCTTGGGGCGGAAAGTCGCCACCTCGGGGCAAAAGATCAGCTCGCGAGATATTGTTATGGATCAAGAGTAACTTGTTATACCACCTGTAGGACATTACTTTCCATCTGGCACCAATGTACTTTGATCACAAACTCCACCTGCCCCCTAGACCCTTTACTTCTCACACACACAAGTTAATGATTACTGTCTGATTGTTTTCTTCATGTTCACAAGTGTAAGATCTTGTTTTCTTTACATTCATCACATGTGTAAGATCTCAAGAGGTCAGTAAATACAGAGATGAAACCCCTGTTCAGGGCTCTTGTCTCCTCCTGGACATTAGCCTCTCTCATATTCAATTCTGTATCTGCTCTCTTGCAGGACAGGAGGGAACTCCAGAATCAGTCTGTGACACCCATAGAGGGTGACTTTTACTCAACCTGTTGGGGAGGTTTGATGCCAGGGCAGGTCATCACTTCAAAGTGGTCCTCTCCAGGGGCCTAGGGAGCTGGGGTATTGATATTCCTGCAACCATCAAGTCAAGGCTGCTCCCAGGCACTCCGTTTCCTGCATTGACCAACAAAGTGGGTTCCTACTGCCTCCTGGAAGGCCCCATTGAAGTGAAGCAGTAACAAAGGTGCTATTAGGAGCAAAAATGCCTGGAGGTCAGATGCTTTGAAACAGCAAGGTTGCCAGGGGTATGGAAGGAGAATCCTAATATGTGCAGGGGTAGCTACAGAATCCTCATACATGATGGTCGGTCTGTAAGAGATCCTGGCACAGGTTAGAAGAGGGTTTTATTCACCACTTGTGCCTTTGCTGGACCAAGTCAAAGGGCAAAGTACAATCAGCCCTTGCATCCCACTGGCTCTCCCCTTGGGTGTCTTCAATTTCCTTCCTGAGGAGGCTACCCTGGCAAAGAGATGGAAGATCTTGTTCTTCTGCAGAACAGAGCTTCTCGGGGTACTGGAGACACACCTGTGCTTTCAGCTATAGCTTATAACCAGGAGGGGGCACATTTTCAAAGTGTGTGTGCCTGAAGGACAGTGACGGAGCCGCACTGGAGAGTTATGCACACTGAGGCAGGGCTTTCTCGAGAACAACTCCATGCTAAGTCCTTGGCTAATGCTCATCCTTGGCTAATGCTCAGTCCTTTGATCTGCATGCCAGCCAGCTCCACGTGACAGCTTGCTCTTCTTGTTCCTATCTTTGTACATGCAGACCCTGAGGCTCAGAGAGGTTGTGTAACTTCCCTGAGGTCTCAGAGCTATTCAAAACCAGCACAAGAATTCCAGGACTGATGTTTTGGACTTTGCTTTGCCATTCTGCCCTTCAATTAACCTAAGTGATCTGAGAGCCCAGAGAGAGACTTTAACGTTGCTAATTGGAAAGAGGCTGCGGAGATATTAGCCAACCTGGAGAATGCACTCTGGGATCTCTAGGTGCTGCCCCTGGACCTTGTCCAGCTGCCAAACCTGGAAGCAAATGAAACTTCAAGGAAGGATGGTCTCTTTTGTCCACTGAATTAACCTATGTCAACTTATTTCCCACTAAATTCCAAGCTGTGGTATAGAAACTCTAATTAACACTCAGAAGTGAGGATGTGTCCAATGGGAATGTTCCAAGAACATGTGCAGATAAGCTTGTCCTCCAAACCCATCCCTAATACTAATGAGCCTCACAAGTTCTCCAAGGGGGTTGTCTGCTAATTTAGAACCTGATGATGAGCTCTGTCTCTGTCTAGCCTCAGAGATCAAGGACACACATCTTTTCATCTCCATTATTAGTGTCATACCAATGGCCAGAGGGGACCTCAGAACCGTCAGTGGCTCCCTGTTGACCAGGTAGAAGTCCTTCACACAGTAACTATGCCAAGTTTGCTCCCTCCCATTCAAGTCAGACATAAGGGAGTTAGTTCTGAGGCCACTGGACCCACATGTGGATGACATTGACACAGTCTGGTAGCGCCCTTGACCTCAGGTGGAAATGTGCATTCTCAAGGCTTGTGCACAGAGATGGGGGACTTCACAAGCATGTGGGGTTGGCAGTTGGGAAGCTAAAAGTCTTCCAGCTGTACCCCAGTTTCCCCCCTGAAGTTTGTTGTTAGTTCTCTGCCTCTCAGTTTCCTTAGTTGTAAAATAGGAACTTAATCCTTATAACAATGTTATCTCTCGGATGAAGTAAATGAGTTAAAGCCTATAAGACACTTAGAAGAGTGCCTGAGACAAATAAACATAAAGAGATAACGTCATCCCTTGGTGTTTAGATTTCCCCACCTTTGTGATTTCATCTCCCAGAGCTTCCTGCAGGGACCCTGCCCTATGTCTACACACCTGGGCATACAAACAGTCATACCTCTTAGACCTTGGTGGTCACCGTCTCAGTGATTTCCTGTGTCATCTCTCACCTCTTCTTTTTTTTTTTTAATGTTTTATTTTGTTTTGATACAGAGAGAGACAGAGCATGAGCAGGGGAGGATCAGATAGAGAGGGAGACAAAGCATCAGAAGCAGGCTCCAGGCTCTGAGCCATTAGCACAGAGCCAATAGCAAGAGCCATTAACACTTGAACCCACGAATGTGAGATCATGACCTGAGCCAAAGTCAGAGGTTTAAAGTCCATCTCATCCTGTGGCCATTGCAATGTCTTTAAAAAATAAATCTAATAATGTTACTCTTATTACTTGGAGTTTCATCCCAGGTCCTTACTTACTGATGAGACCTACCTCTGAGTACCTCTGCTACCTCATTTCTAACCCGTTCCCCTGGGTTCATGCTTCTGGAGTAACTGGTGCCCCTTGCTGATCCTGGAACACACAGAAGCATGCTGTTGTCTCAGGATCTTTGCACCTGCCTCCTCCTCCTCTTAGAACCTTCTTCACTATGTTTTTTCAGCTGTCAGCTGAAAGCTTGCTTCATTAGACCAACTGACTGTCATGTGTCCACAGGAGGGGACAGGGTGACAAGGAGACTCAAAACCATGGCTTAAAATAGCAGTTGGAGAGCAGGGGCAGTTTAACCCAGGGAACAGGCAGCTGGGGGTGGGGAGAAGAACTGAAATGGTAATTGGTAAGCTTCTTGGGGGCTCTCATGTGGATAAAGAGCAGATTTGCTTTGTGAGGCTACCTGAGAAAAAACAGGATGAAAGACTTGAAGCCACAGGGAGATATGGCTCTCAGTGTAGCCTCAGGGAGAACATCCCCCCATGTCAGTTTGTAAGTTGGGCCCAAACAGAGAGGGCCCGGAGAAACTAAGGAAGAGGCAAGCCACTCCAGATCAGTAGGCAGGAGGTTTAATAAGTGAGAAAACTTACATACAAGGCTTGTCTTTGACACTGCAAGATGAGGAGGTCTCTGCACCACCTGCCAGAATTTTTAAAGTTTATAGAAAGGCCTTAACAGGGTCAGTCACGTGTACCATCCAGATGGTGTCAACATCACCTTACTCTCTTAAGACTGCGTCCTTGGAACAACTCCCACTATGGGAATGTGGAGGGGCAGGCAGAGTGCACATTCCAAGGATGGGGAGGGAGTGAGGAGCCTCTGGCTGCCCGGGGCCTGCTTGAAGGTCAACCTTTCCTATGACCTACCAACACCCTATCAGAACTGTCCAGAGCTGAATGAGCAGTCTCAAGAGGTTTGCAAATGGAGGCTAAAGGACCACTAGACAAGAGAATCCAACCATTTCGTCTGGAGACTGGTGTGGTGTTGACTTTGGAAAAATTCTAAACCATCCTTGTTCCTGGGCATCGTGTCTGTAGAAGCCCTGGATGAGAAGATAAATAACCTTGGAGAGGAGCAACTTCGTTATGCTGAGATCAGACATCTCATGTTTGCGCGCTAAGGAGAGTGGGGGGAGTGTGAGTGCAGACTCCTTTGTTCTCTACAACACTCGGTCCTTCTACACTCATTAAGCTGAAGTAGACATATTTGGCTTCTGGGTTTTCAGAACATTCGATGACAGAGAAAAATTTCTGAGGTAGGGTGCCATGTTGACCACACCCTGTCTGCCATGGGTTCCATGGCACTCTGCACATGGATTTACCCTAGCAATTGGCCCAAGATTTTGTACAGATGTACTTGACTTCTCCAAAAAAAAAAAAAAAAGTTTCTTATGTATGGAGTTCAGATCTTATTTATTTTTGTATACTTAGTTGAGTTCAGTGTGTGTGTGTGTGTGTGTGTGTGTGTGTGTGTGTGTGTGTTGGGGGGAGAAGCTGGGGTAAAATGTACCATCTGGCCCAGGTCAGAAGGACACAAACTCTCATGGACTCACCTCACTCTTGCCCAAAAGTGTTCTTCACCAAACGCTTTCTTATCTTCTTTCTGACCTTGAATCCTTCCAAATGAAGAATTCAAAGAACAGTGGGACAGAGTTTTCTTCAGGTTTTTTTTTATAAATTCTGAACCCATATATCTTTGTGTGGGCTTTTTCTACACTCTCTTCAGTGTTGTGTTAGATATCCAGTATGTCCCAGACACAGCATTAAAACCTGAACAGGAAGAATCCCGTTGTGAAAGGCTCTTGCCTTTATGGTCTGCCATGTGTTGGATGCTGGGTAGGGAACAGGACTGAGAAAGAGAATGAGGCAAATATTGTGCTCTGGAGTTGTGCCAGTAGTCTGGTGGGAAAGACAGAGAAGGAGAGGGAAAAGTTTATCCGGCCAACCTTAACTGGGTGTCTGCAAAATATCAAAGCTAGGTTCTCGTATGCTTGGGAGAAGAAAATAGACACAGTCTCTGACATTGGGGATAATATACTAGGGACCAGCAGTGTGGGGGAGAGTGGGAGGTCAGAGAGGTAATGTGGGAGTGGGGAGGAGTTCATTTTTGCTCCTGTAAGTGATTGTTAGGACTTTCACTTTAAATTTGATAGGGAGTTACTAGAGGTTTAAAGGTGTAGCATGATCTGATTTATATTTCAAAATAGTCAGTGACAGCTGTACTGAAGGGACACAGGACAAGCAGTGATATTGGTCTGGTAGCTTCTAAAATAAAGCCGTGGAGCAGTGGGCAGGTGATAGAGACAGTGGGAAGTGGTTAGCTTCAGGGTAGACCTGCAGGTAGAGATAACATTTGCTGATGGATTTGATGTGGTGGGTGACTTCAGGGTTTGGAGCTGAGGTCCAAAACACCACCACCACCACCACCATCACCACCAACAACAACCCAAAATTACTACTAACTGAGATGGGGACAAGGATGAGAGGAGAAAGTTTGGAGAGGGGCTGGAAATTAGGAACAGGGTGACAAGCACAGTTTGAGATGCCTATTAGACATCCCAGGAGAGATGTCTGAGTTCAGGTTAGAGGTCAGACTTGTCTACAATAAAACATGGGGTGTCATCAAGGAATAGATGCTGTTTAAGCCATGAGTCTTGAGGTAATGACCTAGCGGGTCAATGTAGAAAGACAAGTTCTGAGGAGTAAACCCTGGGTCGCCGTTGGTGGATGGTGGTCGGCATGGGGATGGATGGACAGAGAAGAAGCAGAGGTCAATGGAGGGGAAGGACAACCAGGAGCAGTGCTATGGTCCAGATGTTTGTGTGGCTCATATGTTGAAATCCTACCCTCCAATATGGTGGTAATAAGAGGTAGTCCTTTGGGAGGTGTTTAGATCATGAAGGTGGAGACCTCACGAATGGGATTAGTGCTCTTATAAAGGGGCCGTCTAGAGATCAAGGCAAGGATGAATGAGTTGGGAAGAAGGAATAGTCTTGGATAAGAATAGACGATATCAATAGAAATAGGAGGGATGTACAGCGGCAGGTGGGTAGGTAGATACAGGGATGAGAGTGTATGAAATTTCTAACTACTTCATTTTCTCAGTGAAGTGTCACGCTGAGGGTTAAGAGTGGAGAGGACTTTTGGAAGTTTGAGGAGTTGACATGATCTAGGAAACTAGGAGATTGAATTGATGTGGGGAAGTAGCAGGGTTTCTGGGCAGACATAAAAGCTCACCTGAGTTGATGGTCATTAATTTGGAATCACTGGGTTTTCATCCAGTGAAAGTCAGTTGCGTGTGTTCAGGAGGAGAGTAGAAGCAGTGTGGACTTAACCAGGTCTGGAGCTTTCCAGGTAAGTTACGATGACAGGAGAGAAAGTTTGAGGAGACAAGAGTATGTGAGAGAGAGAACAGCAATGATGTTCTGTGATATCTATGCTAGGTTGGGGGAAGTGGGAACATAGGAGGGGGTGAGGGACAATAGCATCATGGTGGAATCGGTTGGTTCTAGGTTGCGTTGTAGCTGAAGAACTGTTGGAGTTAGTGTGCTATAGTGAATGGGCTAGAAATAAAAGGTGGCAGTGTAAGAGAGGGGTGAAGAAGCGTGGGATGCTACTGGGCTGTGGTCTTAGGTCATGACGATGTCTAGGAGTATGTTGCTGAGATGGGACATGAGGTCACATACAGAGGCGTGATCAATGCCCAGGGAGAGATGATGGTGGGTTGGATTGAAACAGTGAAATGAAGACAGAGAGATGCGTCTGGTGTCGCCCATGCCAATGCGATCACACCGGTCCATGTTGCAAAGGGGTTACAAGACCACAACTCTGGGAGCTGATCCCCTTGGTTCCACTCCTGGCTCCACTATATACCAGCCCTGTGATCTTGGGTAAAGTGTCTCCATATACAATATGGGTTAATATAGCACCTACCTTATGCCCTTGATAGGAGGGTTAAATAAACAGGTAAAGCCCACGGTGGTAAAATGTCAGTAACTGTTGATATTATACAATTCCTAGGGCCCCTGCAGAGGTTGTACGCAGAGGTGCTGGCTCTGAGAGCTACTGGGAGCCACTGATGGATTTTAAGTAAGACGATGGATGAGAGATTTAGGTTTTAAAAACATCATTCACTTCAACGTGGGGAGAATGGTTTACTTTGAATTTTCAGTACCATTAAAGAAAGGCTCAAGATTTTAGTATTTATGACGTGGGACAAATATTGCAAAGTAACAGAGAAACAAAAACCCATAGGAAGTTGAAGACACTCCTTGCCATGGTACTCAGGGGTCTTTAATGATTTGGCCCTCTTTCTGGCAGCCGAGTCTCTAATCACTGTCACAGCTCAGCTTCATGCACAGAATTCTCGGAGCTAAGCCTCATGTCTTGGCTAATGGGACACCTTTCTTCTGAGATGTGTCCTCCTGCCCCATCTCAACCCTTTGGCCACTTTTATGCATCCTTTAAAACGCAGTCACAACTCGCCTGTGAAGATTTCTCTGATGTCCAAAGCCTGGGTGATTCTCAACTGCCCTCTTTGTGAGGACCTCTGGACTGGTCATATGACTCTTGTATTTCTAGAAGAATATCCCATAAGACTGAAATTAAGACCTGTTTCTTTCAGTGATAAAGGTGACCTTTAAAACTCACTAGCCAGGGGCGCCTGGGTGGCTCAGTCGGTTAAGTGCCTGACTTTGGATCAGGTTATGATCTTACGGTTCATGAGTTTGAACCTCGCATCGGGCTCTGTGCTGACAGCTCAGAGCCTGGAGCCTGCTTCCGATTCTGTGTCTCCCTCTCTCTCTCTGCTTCTTCTCTGTTCACTCTCTGTCTCTCTCTCTCTCTCTCTCTCTCTCTCAAAAATGAATAAACATTAAATAAATAAAGCAAACATCACAAGCCATTGTGCTCTCTAGACTTGGAGGAGTCGAATCGCCATCTTTGTTCAGGGAACAAGCATTACTTGGCTCTTTTGGTGCATGTACCCAATGGCCTTTGGGAGATAATGGGAGAACAGAGCATGGGGGCCTTCCGGGAGGCAGAAATTCAAGACTGGGTCTGTTCAGTCTAGAGGAAAGATGAGAGTCAGTGGTACAATGGCACGACCCCCTCCATCTAGAACTCTCTATATTTTCCTCACAGAGGTCTGAGGCTCTGTTTCATGTATTTCTTGACTTATTTCCTCTCATGAGTAAAGCTGGAAATAATAGTTCATTGTGATTGCTCCATCTTCTTCGCAAGATTTGTGAGCATCTTTTCTCAAAAAGGAAACAAAGTCACAGTATCTCAACAAAGGGAGCATGCAAAGTCAGGTGAAGACTTTCAGTGAAACCTGCGCCGGCTCGCTGTCCAGCCTCCTAGAGAGGAAGAGGGGCGCCAGGCGCTGCCTCCTCGGAAAGGTGCACGGGTAGGATTGGGTTTCTTCAGGCCCGTGCTCCAGAAGCCATGTGTAAGCAGACGCCCAGGTGTAGACAAGACCCTCGGGGTCTTTCCTCTTTAAAGCAGAGACGTTGGTGGCTTTAGACTTACTGGGACTTTTGAAACCAAAGACCTTCCTGGAGCAGAGGGCTGGACCTGTGGGGACATGGGTGCTGTTCTGTGAGATAACACAGGGCTCGGGTCCCGAAGCTCTTCCTCCTTCACGCTTTCTTCTCCATTTGTCAACAATTTTCATCACGATGAAGGACACGTGACATAAAGTACACCCTCCTCACCATCCTCAAGGGCACAGCTCAGCGGCCCTACGGGCTTCACACTGTGGTGTGGCCAACCCCACAGCCCATCCCCTGGACTCTTGTCATCCTGCAGAACCGGGAACTCTGTTAACTCCCGAGCTCCCCTCCCCCCACTCCTCGCAGCCCCTGTTCTGCGTGCTTTCTGAATCTGACTGCTCCACGGACTTACCTCCTACAGGTGGACTCATGCAATCCTTCTGGCCCTGGCTTCTCCAGCTGATTAACGCCCTCCATGCCATTGTGTTACAACGTATCAGAATTTCCTTCCTCTTTGAGGCCGACTAGTGCTGCATCTTACGTGAGCCCCGCATTTTGTCTATCCATTCAGGTGTCCTCACACTTGAATTGTTATTGCTTTATGGTGATTATGATGCAGCTGCTATGAATTTGGGTGTTCACTCTTTATTAAATTTTACATTATTTATTTCTTTTTTTAAGGTTTATTTAATTTGAAAGACAGAGGGTGTAAGTGGAGAAAGGGCAGAGAGAGAAGGGGGACAGAGGACTCAAAGCAAGCTCCTCGCTGTCAGCACAGAGGCGGATGCAGGGCTCGAACTCACAGATTGTGAGATCATGACCTGAGTCGAAGTCGGATGCTCAACCAACTGAGCCACCCAGACGCTGCTATTTTATTTAACTTTTAAAGTTGATTTATTTATTTCTGAGAGTGGGAGAGAGAGCACAAGTGGGCAGAGAGAGAGGGAGACAGAGCATCCACACTGTTATTGCAGAGCCTGGTGCGGGGCTCGATCTCACAAACCGTGAGATCATTATCTGAGTGGAGATCATGAGTGAGACCCTTAACTGACTGAGCCACCCGGGCGCCTCTTTTCACTCTTTATTTTATTTTATTTTATTTTAATTAATTAATTTATTTTTATTGAGCAGTAACTGTATTTTTTTTACAATCACCATTCTGATTTTTATTTTTTTTCTAGTATTTTATTTTATTTTAATAGTTTATTGTCAAATTGGTTTCCATACAACACCCAGTGCTGTTCCCCACAAGTGCTCTCCTCCGTCACCACCACCTCTTTTCCCCCTCCCCCTCCCCCTTCCCCTTCAACTCTCAGTTCATTTTCAGCATTCAATAGTCTCTCAAGTTTTGCGTCTCTCTCTCTCTCCCCAACTCTCTTTCCTTCTTCCCCTCCCCCTGGTTCACTCTTCATTTTAAAAGAGCAAAAAAATAGGCGCCTTGCTCCTAGTGGGGGACTTCAGCCAAGTGTCTGACACTGTCCCCAAAGGACTCACCATGCAGGGTTGGGTGGTTCTGACGGGCACAGGGACGATCCCGGGCCCTTGGTGCCCCAGAGGGTTTGTGTGGTTGGCGTGAGGGAGTTCTGGAGGGCAGGCCCCCCCAGGAGCTGGACCTCTAGGGCCATCTGCCCATGACAGAGTGCCGCCTCCTGCAGAAAGGGACCTTCTCCCTCTGCACGTGAAGAGCCGCCACCACCTCGGAGCATCAGCGTGTGTCCCGGGGTCCCGTGCTCTGTACTGAGTGGCAGAGGAAGGTGCCTGCAGTGGCCCAAGAAGATGGTGGCTGGAACCAGAGAGTCTGTGTTGGGGTCCTGGCCCCTCTGGACGCCCCCTGCAGGACAACTGCCTCTTTGGTCATCAGAGCCCTCCTTGTGAAACAGGGATGATGGCGGCTGTCGCCAGGAGGTGCTTGGTTGTTGGGATGACACGTGACCCTACGCAAAGCAGTTCCCAAGAATTTTGGCTGGGAGTGCCACTCAGCAGACATTTACCATCATTGCCATTGTTACCATGATTATGTCCCGCTTCTCTGAGCCCACGGAAACCAGAGGGGATCGTGTCCCTAGGACAGATCACTTGCTGCAGATGGTGAGACATTGTCCCAGAGGTCGGAGAGTAGGAAAGTGTGTTTGTTTCTCACGAACAGCTTAGAATCGGGGCATGGCTAAGGAAACCTCCTGCGAGGCCGCGAAGGGGCTGCATTTATTTGTTTGTTTGTTTTGCTTGCGAGTCTATCTTTCCTCCTTGGCAAGGCAGGACTTGGGTCTTATATGTCCAGTGCCCTTCCTGAGCAGGACAGACCTGCCCTGCATGGATGCCGGAGACAGCAAATCTCTTCTGGGCCTGGACACTTCCCTAAGTGCTGGTCCTGCTCTCCCGGTTCTGACCCTGCTGGAAGGCAGGCAGGCCCCGTGATGACCAGTTCCTCAGGGCAGCTCGCTGCCAGGACCGAACATGTATGACTTGATGGGGTTAGAGGTTTGGGGCTGAAGCCATCTGACGGTGACTGCTGGTGACCGGATTCTCTGGCGCAGGGCCTTGATCCCCACATGCCCCAGGAAGGAGCTCTTCATGCACCGGTCTCCCTCATTCCCGAGCTCAGGGATTTCTGTCTCCAAGTTGAGAGGCAGCCCCTCCCTGCCCCCGGCTCCTGATACGTGTTTCCTCAGTGGTGCGGATGGACGGATTCTGTTCTGACAGGTGAAGGGGAGGCACCAGGTGCAAAGTCAGATTTTCCCAAGGCCTTGCCCACTGTTTGGGCCATGCATCCCCTCTGTCGGCGGGCCACAGGGTCTAGGCTCGGATCCCAGCTTGGCTGTCATCATAAACCAATCAATATACCCCTCCAAACCGTAGCCCTTACCTAAAGAGAAAGGGGTTGTTCATACCCTCAGGGGGGCTGCTGGGAGGACCAGAAGGGAAAAGAGGCGGGAAGCAGGGTCCCGGGTCGAGGGGACCAAGGCCCCGGATGGTGCTGATCCCATTTCTTTCTCATCACCCAGGACTGCAAGATGGATCCACCTTGCCCACCGTGGGCGCATCCCTCTTCCTTGACTCAGCTTCTCCCAGAGCCTGCACGCCCTTCCATGTCCCCTCGGAGAAGCCTTCCCTGAGATTCAAATTCCTGTCCCCTCTGTCAAGCCTTCCTACCTGCCCAGCCCAGAATCATGGCACCCTTCTCTGCGGCCCTAAGTTCACTTGCGAATCCAACAGAAGAGACTCTGGCATGGCCAGTCCCTGGCAGGTTTTTTTTTTTTTTCTTAATATTACTAGTAGTTCTAGAGTGGAGGCATTTTTAACTGCAATACGGCCCAGTGGCAATGACACGTTTCTTTAGCTCAGCAGATATTTGCACACCCATGTATGTGCACAAATGCAATTTAACATTTAATTTAATTCGACATTTCCATTATTACCAAAACAGATCTTATAAATGTCAAACACCCACCATTCTTGCTGATGAGGGGCCGTCCCTGCTGTCTGTAGGAACTGCAGACACTGAGCCTGTGACATCATGGACCTTTGTTGGTGGCTTAGCAGAACACACTATTATTATGGGCCACTCGTCAAAGCAAATATCCTGTCTGTTTTGTTCCCTGATATCACAAAAGAAGCTCTTTTCGGAATTTGGATGGAACCCCAGAGTCGAGGACAAAGGATGGTCCTGACTCTCACATTCAAAAGAGAAGAAGTTCCTGTCCAGTGACCTAGCGACTCATGGGGGAGGGTCAGCGGGTTAGATGATGGGAAACCAGAGAGCTGGGCTCTCAGAACCCTTGTGCAGAGACAAGGGAGGGGAGCGTGAGGGAGAGGAGAGAGGCAACCAACCATCAAGACAGAGCCTGAGAAACTCAATGGCTCGTAGAGTGCAAGAATTCATGGCTTCCATTTTCTAACTGCTGGTTTCCACGTCAGCCCTGATGGATTGCACTGGTGGAGGATGGAAGTTTAATATTGCTCTGTGACCCTAATTATTCCTGAAAGTTACCATAAAGCTTATGGTTCTACCTGCAATGGCATTCAGGGATGGGAGAAGAGAGAAATGATAGACTGTGTTTGAGGCAGGCTATTTTGTATATATATGTATCCTACCAAATTTAGCTTTTCAATAAGTAGTGTAATTACCCCCAAAAAAGTGACAATCTGAGAGCACGCACCCAGAGTGGTTCTCTGTGTGCTTCCAATTTTAGACTCTGGGCTATTCAATCTTCTACTGTATTTCTATATAGCGTGCATCATTTTGCAAAGTATGCAAAAATTTTCACTCTTTCCTGAACCGTGACTTCAATCCCCACTGTTGCCAGGTGCTACCTTAGGCTCCAAGGATGCCCAGACGAAAGTGCATGTCCCAGTGAGATCAGGCCAACACGGGGGACGGATAACCCAACAGTGGGAAAGAGTCACTTCGAAATTGCAGAGTATTTGGAGACAAGTCCTGAACCAAATGGTCAGGGGAGGTTTCTTGGGAAAGTATATTCCTTTTTTTTAATTAAAAAATTTTAATTTATTTTTGAGAGAGAGACAGAGCATGAGCTGGGGAGGGGCAGAGAGAGAGACAGGGACACAGAATCTGTAGCAGGCTCTAGGCTTCGGGCTGTCAGCACAGAGCCCAACACAGGGCTCAAACTTGTGAATCATGAGATCATGACCTGAGCCAAAGTCAAACACTCAACTGATCAAGCCCCCCAGGCACCCTGGAAAAGTATAGTTCTAAACTGACTCCCCTTGGACACATAGGCATTGTCAGGGAAGAGAACAGAGTACACGCGCCAACCTGGAGGTATGGACGTCACAGAGGTTTGGGGGAATGGCACTCTATGGCTGAAAAAGGCAGTGCAAGGGGAAGAAGGGAGATGCTGTAGGATGGTGGGCTGTGGGTGAGGGCCATGTCTTCCTTTAGGACTTGCTCCAGAGTTCCTTCTCACGCAAGTCGGTTAGTCCTGTCTGCTATAGACAGAATTATGAAGGCACTTGACATGAGAGATGGTGTTGCTAAAATGCACACTAGCACCAGCTTGGAGAATGGATGGTGCGAGCTGAGGAAGAGAGCAAGGATACTAACTCTCTTGGGAACTGAGACGGACTGGAGGCACGTTATTCCAGTGGGAGAGCAAGCTCGAGCTGCTCATGGCGTGAAGTGGACGAGGTCCGCAAGCAGGCATTCACGGATCTCGTTCAGAGACCAAAAGTGGTTTTCAGAGTACAGGAAACTAACTCAGAGTCTCAAAGTTAAGTTAAATCATTTCATTCTGACTCCTGTGGTCTTTGGACAAGAGGAGATGGAGAAATGGTCCAAGGAAGCAGAAAAGCATAGAACCAAAGGGAGAACTAAATATAATTTCATCAACATGAGCAAGGACTGATCTGTCAGTGAACACACACATTTACTGAGAACGTTCCTTGTGTTTAAGAATAAAATGGAGGAGACTGTGCAGGTGAAACCGAACCCTATCTTAGATTATTCTCATTTGTGACTCAACCTTTCCAACTCCCTATATTCGACTATTTTCATGTTATCAAATTTCTACCCTAATGAGAATGTCCATATAGACTGTGCGGTCTTAGCGTAAACGTGTCTCCTGTTTATAAGGCTCACCCGTGTCCCCAGTGGTTTTCCGATGATCCTGAATTGTAAAATCTTAATGATATTCCCTTGACCCCACGAATGTGGGGTTTTTTTTTCTTAATCTTCATAGGGAGTTAGGTATTCAGAAATGAGCTTCAAGCGAGCTGGGTGTCAAGAGGGGAGATCCACTGTTCACTTTTCTAGTCATTACTTTTTAATCTCAGTATACTCGCACCTCTAATTGGCATCATAAAATGTCTCTGGAGAGAGAGAAGCCCAAAACACTTAATAGCTATAATGGTCCTGGATAAAAATAATGAGCTGAAAAAAAAGCCCTGGGTTTCAAAAATATGTTTTGCCTTAAATGGTAAAATCCATTAGAAATAAATGGAAAAGAGCTCACATTCAATGCGTACTTTTTGTGGGCCAGATGCATTGCATAGATCACTCTCAGAATAATTGTCAAAACAGGATTCTAAGGCAGATAATATTTGTAAAAGGGGCAAATCGAGGCTAGAGAGATTTTAGTGGCATGCCCGGGGTTGAGCTGTTGTAAGGTAGACCTCGGTGACTCTATAGCAAGTGCTCTTTCCATGACACAGACTGATCCCAGACCAGGGACACTAAAACATGGCACCATTTTGGTTTGTGGGTTTAGCATCAGTGTGGAAATTTAGGTTGGATGCAAAGAAAAACTTTCTAATTATTAAATAGTGGAATTGATAGAAATATTATAGACGGCATTTCTTAGTATTTTGATTTTGTCTATAGAGGTTCGCAGGAGCCATTTCCACGTACAATGGTTTGTGTCATCACATGGTGGTGCAATGGAACCCTATCATTATAATAGTTACTAATTATGTGCAGGCATTGTCATATTAGATATTTTCAAAGATGACTCTTTCTATTCTTACAAACTCTATGCAGTAGGTGTTGTAATTTCCATTTACACTATAAGGAGCCTGAATCTCAGAGACGCCAACAGACTTGCTCAAGATCAGACCACTTGAATACAGCTCTGTCTGCCTTGAAAACTTGTATCCTTTGCCAAGTCAGGAGGACTATGCATTTTTCTCCCGTGGTGACAGGAGAATGAATGAAAGGACGCACCGGTCGTCCATCAAACCTTCGTTTGCCAAAAGCAAGATGTCATCAGTTGAGCGACGGTTTCCAAATATGTAAACAACATCAGAGGACTAGATGTCAACCTACTTCCCAGACCTGGAGAAGATTCGGCTGCTGGGAGTGAAGGTTCAAGGAAGCCACTTCTTCTGACTTTTCTGCATCCAAGGACGATACCCAGAGCCTTCTCAGAGGGATGCATTCTCTTCTTCCGCAGGTCAGAGGGGCCTCCACATTCCTTGGCGCTGGCCCAAGGGAGGTGTTCAAAGGAAGCTTCATTTTCACCTGCGGGACTCACCAGTCCTATCAAGTGTTAGTTAATATGGGTGAGAACCCCATGGCCGCTGCCTGCTTCAGCCTCATTTCCTAGGATCTCCTCACTGAAATTGATCTTCCATGTTGCTCCGAGGCTAATCTTTATATAGAAAGACATATAATTTATTATTTAATAAATATGTTCACATTCTGGAAAAGCTGGGAGATACAAAAAAAATCATCTCAGAGGAAAACCAAAGCTAGATTTTAGACTATTTCCCTCTAATTTTCATGATGTGAACATTGTTATGGTCGCTGGAATTAAATATCCGTTGTTACTAGAGCCACTGGTGTCCAAGGAGATAAACACCAGAGGCCAGAGCCAAATGGAGAAACCAAGTTGTTCTTTCCGCTTCCTTCTCCCGGAGGGAATTAGGACCTGAGACATTACGGTTCAGTGTTTTCCTAAACGTCCAGCCAGAGAGTCCCTAAACTAGGTGCAACACCTGGTAGTTAAAGACTATTATTTGTTCAAAATATTTTCTGGAATTCATCCAAACAAGAATATTCTACTTCTCCCTGATAGAAGATTTGCTTACCCGGTTTGTTTTGGCCAATAAAATGTAAGCGGAAATGACGTGCACCAACTCCGTTGGATGTTTTAAGACGTGTTCTTGTGCATTTTCCCTCTGATATGAGTCAGCTTGGTCCCAAGTAGGGGCTGCTCCTTAGCTCTGGAAGCAAGAAGTGTGGGGCAGAGATGTACCCCATTTGCAGCTTGACAGGACTTGTGAGCAAGGAACGAACCTTTGCTGTTGGAACGCACCGGCGTTTTGGGGGAGTGTTTACTCCTGTAGCTGTAGCCTAAGGGGACCGATGCACTTCTGTCGTGTCACGCAAGACGGACACACATACTCCAGGCAGATCTACAAGCTGACGATCAGGAAAAGTATTCAAATTGCGCCGTTCAAGGAGCCAGCGTGGCCGTGAGGATGGAAGACGAGGGCATGTTCTCGTAAAAGGGGAAATGACGGTAGAGGAGGAACTAAGGAGATGATTTATGATTGACAACGTGAGCCACCATTTCTCTAGGGCTTCCCGTGTTCCAAGAACCCTGCTGAAAGAAATGACAAGATCTGTGTCATTGGATTTCCCCTCGAGTTCTAGAAGGCCGATGTCTGTTACCAGCAACACTTCATTTTTTAAAGTTCATTTATTTATTTTGAGAGAGAGAGGGAGAGAGAGTGTATGAGAGCAGGGGAGGAGAGAGAGAGAGAGAGAGAGAGGCAGGCTCTGCACTGTCCCGATGTGGGGCTGAAACTCATGGACCCTGAGATCATGACCTGAGCTGAAACCAAGAGTGAGACACTTACCCAACTGAGCCATCCAGGCGCCCCAGCAGCATTTTCGATGAGGACATTGAGGGTAAGGAGGTTAGTAACTTACACACTCACTCATTCAGCCAGAGCAGAGGTGTGATTCAGACACGGGCTTCTTACGCCTGCTCTGTCCATGCGAACGCATAGGGTGCACTTTTGGCCACCTTACCTGCATGGCTGCTCTTCCGAAGGCAGCTCCCGGCGGCAGCTGCGTGGGGAGGAGGTGATAATCCAAGATTCCATAGAGCAAATTTCTCCACTGCTAAACCAGAAGGCACTGATCTTGCTTCTTTCATGCTAAGGGAACTCTCTCCCAGGACGGTTTGGTGGGTTTGCCATACTTGCAAAGTATAGATCTGAAATTAGAGATGAGGCTGGATGGTGCGGCAATTTGGATTCTATATAATCCTATGCTCAAGATTTTTTTTCCCCTTGAGTTTAAAAGTAAAGCAAATCCTATTAATTATAATTAGCTGGGGTGCTGCTGGAAGAAATCCAAGCCGCTCTGTATCTTATGCAAGAGGGACAATTACTGAGAAGATCCTGGGGTAATTCCCAGAACCAGGAGGCAGGGATATCTGGGGGCCTCACGCTTGCTGGAAACCAGAGCCTAAAACACAGCGGGCTCCTCTCTGGCTTGCTCTCGGCCCCGCCTCGCTTTGGGACAGGACTCTTTCTTCCCTGCTCCAATCTCTTCCAGTTGCCCTCAGCTCTCAAGTTCTCATACTTTCTGTTTCAGACACCTGGAGAGAGAAGGCTCTTAGTTTCATTTCCAGAAAGCTGGGGAAGGACTTTGATTTGATACATTTTATTCAGGTGTCTGCATCTCGCAACTGCGGCCCGGACTGTGGTCACAATGCCCTGATGCGGCAGCTCCGGCGTTCCCAGGCTGACGGGGTGGAAAGTTCGGAAAGAAACGCTGAGGGGCAGGGCCGGGGATCCCGTAATGGCTGAGTGCACACGTGCGCTACAGAACATTTGGGCGAAACACAAAATAATAAAGAAAGTGGGGAACCCAAAGGGTTCTGCCTTTCAGGAGCAATCAATTGAGCTAGTGTATTTCTCTATTATATTTTCTGAAGATTTTCAAATACCTGTTCTACTACCTATGGTTGAAACCAGGTCACATATACTAAAGTTAAAGCGCAGTCAACAGAAAAAAATTGCCTAGAGCTTAGGTGGAGGACGATACAAAGAGAAGTTTAAAATCAAAGAATATTTAGCATCTATGGGTTCATTGGTTTTTCCAATAGAAGTCCAAACCCAAGGCAAAACACAGAATTGCAGAGCATTGGTTATGAATTTAAAAGTTGCAATACACAGGGGCGCCTGGGTGGCTCAGTTGGTTAAATGTCCGGCCTCAGCTCAGGTCATGGTCTCGCAGTTCGTGGGTTCGAGCCCCTCATCGGTCTCTGTGCTGACAGCTGGGAGCCTGGAGCCTGCTTCAGATTCTTTGTCTCCCTCTCTCTGCCCCTTCTGCGCTCGCCCTCTGTCTCTGAAAAATGAATAAGGTTAAAAAAGGTTAAAACATTTTTTTAAGATTGCAATACATATACTTACACAAAAGAATCTCTTTAACACGCTCACTTAACAGGCCACCTCCCCTGGTCAACTCTTTGTGACCTCTGGAATAAAACCCAAACTCTGACAGAGCAAACGTGGCCTCCTGGCCCTGGCCCTGCCCTTTGGCCCTGCCTCCACCTGAAACTCTAGGTGGATTCTTCACTGATTCATTTACTTACTTATTCGTCACACGGTTACTAGGCACTGGGGACGCAGGAATGAATAAGGCACCTTGTCCTGGCTCAGGGAGCCTGGAGCCTCGCAGCTGGGGGGGATGAGTAATCAGGAAATACCCAGGGACCATAAATGCCATGATAAAGGGAAGCCCCATGTGCCCGCGGCAAGACCTTCACAACCCAGTGGACTCTGACAGGGCAAAAGTGGGGAAGGCCGGTTGCAACTTGATTTGGGTCACAGAGCCAAGAGCTGCTAACTTCCAGCCTCTTCCTGTCCTGATCTTTCTAGGATATTGGCTCCAAGGACTCAGTACCACCTCTCCTGGGGCTCCCTGCCCCTCTTGCTGCCCACTGCCCTGGACTCCTCCAGCTCCAGAAGAGAAAGCGGCATGGAAGGAGGAATGGAGGCTCCACCTCACAGCCACGGCCACCCCGGCCCCCTGCACCTGTTCCAGCTCGCGCTGCCCACAGGGCTGGCACCAACCCCATTTCCTGCGGCCCCTCCGCTCCGTGTCGTGGCCCACTGACATCTCTAGGTTTAATGAGACGGCCCTGCCTGCAAGCGCTCCTTGGCCATTATGCCGTTGTCAGATTGACATCTCATTTTTCCAGTGGTTGAGTTGCTTTCTGCGTGTGTAATTGCAGAAAAAGATCTTTTTCCTTTTGGGTCCAGTGCTTATTTAATAATGGAGCCACAATAGGAAAATGTGTCTAGTCAGTGAAATTAATTACGGAGAGCACTTAACGCCTCTGCCGAGGTGTCTGCACCACGTTGCTCTGACTGCAGCAGAGAAAAGAGGCGTCTGATGCTCAGAAGGACAAGGGGCGGGGGCTGAATGATCAGATGGGGACTGAGGCAGGTCCTCAGAATCTAGCTGGCATTAGATGGGAGTGTATGTGTGTGCATGCGTGTCTGCACGCGTGCTCCTCTGTGTCCCATGCATGTGTGTGCACATATATGTACACAGACCCTTGTGAGCCCAAGGATTTGCCTGCATGAAGGTGATTGTGCAGCACAGAGGTTTTAGGTGGGCAAGAATTCATTCATTCACACATCTACTCACCAATCGCAAAGTATATTGGATTCCGACTTTGTGCCAGGTTCTGAGCTGGCACTGGGGATTAAAAACGAGGCAGTCGAGACTTCTACCCTCAAGCAATACACAGTCAAGAACAGGGTTTCTCAACCTTGACATAGTTGACATTCGGGGCCAGTTAATTCTTTGTTGGAGGGTGGGGACATCTTGAACATTATCAGGCCATTGGCGGCATTGCTGGCCTCACCCAGCAGGTGCTGGTAGAAACGCACCCTCCCAGCCGGGACAATGAAAATTGTCTCCCAGCCAGGGGCAAATGTCAGCTAGGGGACAAAACCAACCCCAGCTGTGAAACACTGCTCTAAAAAACGAAGCCAGTGTAAAAGTTGTCTAGAATCGAGATTGACTGCAATGCTTCGGAACAGAGGAGAGCATGAGGGGCTCTCTTCTGGCTCCTGAGGGGGTGAGGAAGGGCGAGGACAGGGAGGTGACCTCCCAGGTGACTTTGATGGGCAAGCCAAGCTAGGGACCCAGACTCTTCCCTAGAAGACGACACAGGCTGGTCAGGGTGTGGGGAGCCTGGCTACCAGTCCAGCCCCCAGCTCGCTCACGACTTGGTGAGAAGTGCGTGGAGAATCTCATGAGTGACTCCAAGAACCAGTGCTCCCTGCTAGGGTGGGGCTCAGGGTGGGGGTCCAGAGCACAGGGAGAGGAGATCCACATCACTGGGATCCTGGGACAGGGAAGGAGGGAGGAAGGGCAGGGAGGGGAGGAGAACCTGGGTGGCCAGAAACATTCAAACACAGGTGACTTCCTGGGGGGGTGGGGGGCTGCTTTGGGCCATGGCCTGGGCAGTGTCTTCAGATGGTGGACCGTGCCTGCCGGCCCTCCTGTAAACTGCAGGCGAGTGAAAAATGTGAGGTTCCTAGCAGGTGGCCACTAAATCAAAGGAAGGCCACACCAGTTCCAGCCCAAGCAGCCCAGGCTGGGTCTGGGGGAGGCTCTCCCCTCTGTGAACCGTGAGATGAGGTTGCCCAGGATGACGGCCGGCTGGAGAGCAGCAGTACCGGCCTCCATTCTGTTCCAGGCTCTCTGCCTCACATCCGGTTTCCCCCAAGAAGGCCAGGGCAGCCCTCCCCCCTCCCCCCCCCAACCCTGCTCTGCTGACTCCCATTTTCTGAATGCTCTGGTGATGATGTCACACCAGGAAAGGCCTCTCAAGCCTGGAGAGGGAAGGTCACCCACTGGGGGCAGGGGTCAAGTGTCACCCATCAGTCCTGGGGGCAAGGACGGGTCCTTAGGAAGAAACTTCTCAGGGGGAAAGGACCGGACTTTCTCTCTGTTTTCATTTTCATTGTACGACACAAAGATGTCTGAGATTCGGAAAAGCAGCTGATGTTAAGATCACTGCCCCGGGCCCCTCCTGGCAGCCTGCCTAGTCGAAGCAGCACTTTGATTTTACAGACGGTGGATGGACAGGAGGGCTGGTGTTGGCCTTGGCGTGGAGAAGGGGGTCCCATTTCTTAAAGTCCCTGTGCCCCTGTGAGGGGCCCAGGGGCACTCGGGAGGGCAAGTCAGCCCTTCCCTTGGGGAAACTGCCGTGTTTGGAGCTGATGAGGGCCGTACAGATCACTCGGCCCAAAGCAGGGAAGGGGAGACCGCAGGGCCTGGGAGACCCCCGCCCAGGGCACACGGCTTCCTGTCCGTGCCCCACGGGGACCGACACCGTGTCAGGCACGCTCCAGGTGCTCAGGTGACGCTGCCGTAAACGGAACAAGCTCGTCTAAGTTAACTCACGCCACTAACCCCCTGTGTCGTCCTGGGAACAGCCCACCGCTCCCGTCTGTAAAATGGGGATCTTAACGTCAACCTTGGAGCCTTTTGAAGATTCACACTTTAAAGGGACACACAAATGAAAGAAGGAAAGAAAGGTTAGGAAGCTGCCTCTCTGTGGCTACTTCTCGAATGGGAATGCCGAGGCTTGAGTGCCGGTTTTCCCGTGGGCCTTGTTCGACTCTAATGGTCGGCTGCGCTGCACAAACCCACATTATCTCCCTGGGGCCCAGGAGACCGATTTGCATCTTGAGTGGAAAATAAACGCAGCTTGTCAATAAATATTTTAATTTTCCTCGAACCGGCCTTTGTGTCAATAAAGGCTGCTCAGAATGTCCTGGGATGTGAGGGCTGGGAGACAGTGTTGGAAGGCGGACAGGCTGGTCGTGGTGCACAGCTTTGTCCTCCACGAGCCAGGAGTTTCCCGACATCTGGTTCTCTGTCCTCGGCCTCCGTGTCTTTGGGGACAGTTCTCAGTGACCTGGCCCTCCCCATCCCAGCCGCCTGGGGGGAGGTCACGCACAGGTCCCGTCTGCAATCTTGGGACTGGCCGCTCTTGTTCTCAGCCCCTCCCTGGCCCCCCTCCCCGGTCCTTGGCAGTTTCCCATATACCCATCTATCCATGTATTTATTCCATGAATACCTAGGATGTGCACTGTTCTAGGGGGTGGGGACCTTGGTCAACGGAGCAGGTGAATGATAAATATCGATACGGGGAGTGCGTGGGTCGGTGACAGGCCACCCTGCACATCCTTCATTCTCCATCGTTTCTTTCCCTGGGGGCCACGCATCCTCTCCTGTGCCACCTCAGCTGTGTCCCTTCTAGCCTGCCCCCAGAGCCAGCGAGACCCCTTTCTGGACCATGAATCTGACCCCACCGGGCCTTGATCCCCACATTCAAAAAGCTCCCCACGGGGGATGATACAGAGTCTGCATTGCTGGTGTGTCATTCAAGGTCACCCAGCCCTGGATCTCTGAGTCTGTCCTGGCATCTCCTCAGTTCTGGCTCCTTCTCTATGTTCCCGAGACACCCCATGTGTGTCTCTGTTCCTGGGTCTGCCTTCCGGCAGCGCCATGAGAACTCCTGACCACTGATGTACACAGAGGGCCTCAGGCCTCATACCAGTGTCTTTACTGACTTCTTGGAGGCAGGTCTCTGGCCCCAGGCTTCTGGGCCGTGGGAGGGTTGTTGAGGTTCTGGAACTACGTTATGGGTTGGGTTTGCTGGTGAGAAGTGACGCGGGGGGTGGGGGGGGGGGATCTGGAGGCAGTATGGTCTAGTGTGTGGACTGGATTCCATCTCTAACTAGCTCTGGTGCCACTGTGGAAAGGCCACTCCAACCTCTTCATCTGGAAAAGGGGGCTGATGATCCCCGCCCCCTGGGATCTACTTCAGGGACACTGAATCCAATGACTTTTCAAGTTGATGGGCAAAAGGCCTCAGTTTCATCATCTCTCCAAAGAAGATTTAGTAGGGTTTTTGGGATAAATAGAGTCTTTGGTTCATGGAAGGTGCTCGAAAAACAGGAAATAGTATTGCATAACTTTATGTGTTGGTCTTGTTAACATTTTGCATTCTGCTCTTTGTCTGAGCCTCCACAAGCAACAGGGACCCTTTAGGGTCATCCTTTCCACTTCTTTTGGGATCTCCGGGCGGGTGTGTCCGATCTTCACAAGAGCCACTCTGAAAATTGTGTCCGAAGCAACAAGTCTTGCTACTTATATCCTACAAGTCAGCCTTGGGCAGAGCTAGGACTACCTCTACTCATGTGTGTCTTCTTAAGTTCTGCAAACTTTGGGTCAACGGCTGGATTTCTTTCTCTGGCTGTATCTTTTTTTTTTTTTTTTTTTGAGAGATAGAGACAGTGCAAACAGGGGAGGGTCAGAGAGAGAGGGAGACACGGAATCTGAAGCAGGCTCCAGGCTCTGAGCTGTCAGCACAGAGCCTGACGTGGGGCTTGAACCCACAAACCAGGAGATCATGACCTGAGTGGAAGCCAGACGCTTAACCGACTGAGCCACCCAGGCGCCCCTCTCTGGCTGTATCGAAACCACCACATGGCACCCAGAATTTGCCCCATCCGAGCTCCATGAGTAAACACATTCGTTCTCAAGTTCCATTTTGATCTGAATTCAGCTGTGACTCACAGACCCCTTGAGAGTCCTGGGCTTGTGGCGGACTTCACACTCCATGTAGGTTTAGCGGTCATGGTCTCGACCGACCGTCCATGGGGCAGATGCTATCATCCCCATCTGACGGGGGAGGACACCCAGCTGAGTGCTGCTGCTTCCTCTGATCGTGCTTCCCAGAGAGAATGCGGGCAGACACAAGCCGTGGGGACAGTGTGGCCGGCCATCTCGGGGGCAGTCCTGCCCTTGCCCTTGGCCTACAAGCCACGAGCACACAGAAGGCTGGACCCAGATCCAAATAGAACGTATTTTCTGGGTGGGAATGATTCGGGTCCCTTCATTTCTGTAATCGAATGAAATGCATTGGGTTCCTCAGACCGGTGATCACGGTTTTCATTTTTTCTTTGAAAATGCTTCTGGGGCAGTAGCCACTTGAGAAGATTTATCGCCTGGAATGAAAACTCCAAGCAGGTGAAATGAGAAAATATCTGTTGAGGTGGAACCATTTCTTGCCATGGAGCAGATGCGCTGCTGGGGGGAAGGGGCGCTCAGGAACGGGTGGGTGGCGATGAGGAAGGAGGTGTGGCGGAGACCCCAGCTCCTGTGACCACCTTTACTGGCAGAGTCTTGGGGCTTTTCCCAGCCTCTCGCGTCACCTCCTACACATATGGGTGGAAGGTGACACATTTCCTCACCCCTCTCCTCACGATTTATCTTGAGACAGAATGGAGGGTTCGTACAAAGCCAGCAGCTGTCTTGAAACAGATACGCTGTATAATCCTGAGAAGAGGAATGTGGTTGACCTTTAGGAGAAGGGGAGAGGCTTGAGCAGAGAGAAGCTTCTGGAAATCAGGTGGGTGGATTGGTCAGTAGGAAACAAGGGTGGGTGATGGGGTCTCAAGGTGGAAGGCAGAAGGCTCGGAGTCAGGCTGCCAGCTGGGTGTGCTCTCCATGTCTTCCTAGAGGCCTGGCCTCAGGAGTGTCACTTGCCAGGTCTCAGTTGACTCACCTGTAAAATGGGGAAGCCATATAGCACCGATTCACCAAGTTACTCTGAGGACTCAGGAAGAAGGTTTCAAAAACATAACCTGTTAAAACAATGCCTAGCTTACGGCTAGTGTTCAAAAAGTAGTAACTGTTATTTTAAGCGAACTAAAATATCTCAGGTTGACAAGAGTTAAGAACGCTGAAGCCCAGAATGGTTTGCTATTTGCATATAGTCACAAGATGACTATTTAAAGACTGTTTACTATGTATCTCAAGTTCTGGGAGGTCTGAGGAGGATGTTATGAGGGAAGACATGGATTTGTTTGAAAGGCTGCAGGATATAGTGTTTTACATAGATAGATATAGACGTAGATACAGACGTATTTTTTAGAGTTTTTAAAAAGCTTATTTATTTATTTTGAGAGACAGAGAGAGAGAGCGGGAGGGAGAGGGAGAGGGATAAGGAGGGAGAGAGAGAGAATCCCAAGCAGGCTCCACACTGTCAGCGCAGAGTCTGATGCAGGGCTCGAACTCATGAAGTATGAGGTCATGACCTGAGCCAAAACCTAGACTCAGACACTCAGTCGGTTGACTGAGCCACCCAGGTGCCCCGTCGTTGGTTTTTAACTACCATGGTTGTGCTTTATTACACAACACCACCTAGTCTGTGCTGACCGACACCAAGATTCCAGTCTTCTGTTTTGTGTGTCTGGCTCTCGACCACGTCTTCATTGACCTTGAAGATGTCTTTCCTTCTCTCCCTCCCAGGGAGCAATCCCAGCTCGGGGCCATAAAATGGTTTATGCACATTCCTCCTATTTCCGTCCTAGAAGCTGAGGGGAAGCAGACCCTAAGCCTGGGTGCGCCTCAGGTCATTCCCTTGCCAAGGTCCTTGCAAATACCTTTGCTAAGATCCTACCAGCCCAGATCTCAATCACTTCATTGTTACTGCTGACAGTTTTATAGGCATTGTAAGCATATGCCTGTCACTACGCTTGACCTTTAGCATTGTTGAAAACAGAGAAGTCAAGGTGCATATATTGTAATTTCCCACATGGCAGGTTGCGTTTGTAAAGGGATTACTGTGGTGTCTTAACTTCCGGGACACGTGACTTTCCCAGGATGTGTGGTGTTTCCATAGGCAAGGGGACTCCTGCATCTCTTTCAGTATCGAGGTTGCTTTGGTTGAGTCAGGGGCATAGAGAGTTAGCACCGACAGTGCAGGAAGGGCTAGACCAGCTCTGGGGACCTTGAAAGAGAGGACACGGTTGGTTCTAGAGAAACTGTCCTGGCTGGGACCCCCCTGAAAGCAGAAGGAGCTTGGATGGGGTTTCCTAGGGAGGGGAGCTCAGGGAGCACCCCAGGAGCGAGGACACAGGGGGCGTGAGACAAGTCGGGAGGAAAAGCCGCTGGGAGGTTGCTGCCTTGGACGAAGGGGGCTCCCTTCCCCCAGGACCTTTCGAGAAGCACACAGGAAGGGCAGGAGCATTTTGCCTCCCACCTCTCCCCTTCCCTGCAGGTGCCCCTCAGGGCTGCTCACATGACCCGTACATGAGTCGGGAGAGGGTCACTGCTGGCAACATGCACTGACAACGCGGGGACCGTACCTGCTCAAGGCCAGATCCTGCTTTACAGAGCGAGCTGAAGACCCCAGGAAGAGCCACACCAGGTGCAGAGGAGATCTGGGTGGGGAGGAGGGCGCTGAGAACCAGAGCAGAGTGACAGCTGTGTCTGCTACAAGGCTCGGATGCCATTTGCAATAACAACATATTGTGCCTAGTATTTTTGTTAATGTTTATTTTTGAGAGAGCAAGAGAGAGAGCGAGAGGGAGCAAGCAGGAAGGGGCAGCGAGGGGGGACAGAGGGTCTGAAGCAGGCTTCGCGCTGACAGCAGAGAACCTGACCTCACACCGGGCTTGAACTTGCAAACTGTCAGATCATGACCTGAGCCTGAGTCAGACGCTCAGCCCTTTGAGCCACCCGGGTGTCCCAGTGCCCAGGAGTTTTATACAACGCTGTCTTCTTGGACAGACAGGCTCGTCGCCAGCCCTGTTAGCGACGAGGCCGAATGTGGGTGACCTGGGGGTAGTGCACACAGTCTAGAAGGTGGAGGGCTGTGCTCCGTGACTGGGGAAACTGAGGCAGTATAGCAGACTCCCCCGGCGCTATCCACCTCCCCACTGCAGCCCCCTCGGACCTGGCTTGGAGCCCCTCGCTCCCGCGTGACCCCCGCAGGCCGCCTCCTCGCCCCGCACAACCTGCAGGTGACACCCGGAGGCAGAAGGGCTGCTCTGGGGACACCCCTCGGCTGGTGCCCAAGTCTGCAGGCGCCCTGGGACACGCGCTCGCGCGGAAAGTGCCGAGGCCACACGGAGCCGAGGATCGGAATTGCCGCCGGCAGGGGGGCCGCTGTGCTCTCGTTTCTTCTCGCAATATGCCATCTGTAGGAGAGAAATTGATTTTTAAAATAAACAGGCTTTGTGTAAACTGTCTACATATGTATGGGGCCATTATTGCGGTTTGCAAATGGCTTTCTCCCCCCGAAGTGCCGTCATGGCTTCTCCGCCGCAGAGATGCAGGCTGGTGACCTGGGTTCCAGAGGAGGGGACTGCCGGCGGGCTGCGGGGCCCCTCTCAGGCCCCCTGGGCCCCTCCATTTTAGGGAGGGCGTGGCTCTGGATGCCTGTCCTCATTCCGAAGCACTAATGGGGGAAGGGCTGTAGGTGCCTTTCTGCTCTTGGACAAAGGCAGGGATAACATTAGAGGTGCATTTTTTAATGTCTTTTAATTTTGTTTTTTTACTTTTTATTTGAGAGAATGAGCAAGAGACAGAGACAGAAGAGAGAGACAGAGTGGGAGCAGGAGCCAGGCAGAGAGACAGGGAGACTCGGAATCCAAATCAGACTCCAGACTCTGAGCTTTCAGCACAGGGCCCGCCCGGGGGGCTCGAACCTACAAACCGTTCAATCACTACCTGAGCCGAAGGCGGATGCTTAACCGACTGAGCCACCCAGGCGCCCCTAGTTGTGCATTTTGAAGAATGCCCTTGTGGTACAAACAGCCACAGTACAGACACATGGGCGTCTTGGTTGACAGCGACTGTAACGTTAGCGTCACGTGTCCACTGGCTAGGCGATGGGACCCTGTTATTTAATTGACCCTAATCTAGTTATTGCCATCAAGGTATTTTGCAGATGAGGCCAACATCTCCAAGCTGTTGACCTTAAGTAAGCGACACTACTCTTAGGGGTGTGGGTGGGCCCCGTCCAATCAGTCAAAGGCTTTAAGAGCAAGAATAGGTTTCCCAAGTAGAAGAAAGTCTGCCTCAAGACTGCAGTGTCAACTGCTGGCCTTTCCCACAGATCTCACACTACCAGCCTCTAGCTGTGTGAACCATTTCCTTAAAAGAAGTCTCTTAACATCTACACACGCATATGTCTGGTTATAGGTCAGTCTTTCTCTACACATTAACCTCGTCTATTGCTTCACCTTCTCTGGAGAACTTTGACTGATACAACCTCAAATACCCTTGCCCTTCTGTAATCTCCTCCCCTTGAATTTGGGAGGAGCCTGTGAAAGCAAGGCTACATCACTTCGGTGATTACAGCCCAAGGCTTTTGCAGATGTAATTAGTTCCAGAGTAGTTGACTGTAACACAGGAAGGTCCTGGAGGCCTGACTTAATCCCACAGCTCTTTAAATCTTGGTCCGAAGGTCAGATACAGGAAGTCAGAGATCTGAGAAGGATTCAGCATGCCCTCTCGGGCCTTCGGAAGGAAGGGGGTCATATGGCAAGGAGTGTGGGT
>PJEM01014368.1:0-35590 GCA_004023845.1 Helogale parvula
CTCTCTCTCTCTCTCTCTCTCTCTCTCTGCCCTTCCTCTATCTCCCTCAAAGTAAATAAATAAACTTAAAAAATGTTAAAATAAAAATTTACCTATTTTTTAAAAACAAACACTTATCCACTACTTGGCAGGAACCATCCTAAGCACTCTACGTGACCTAAGTTCACACACTACTCACACCAATCCAACCAGGCAGGTCTCTTTATCCCCATTTTACTCATAGTGAGGCTATGGCTTGTGAGATTAACGGGTAGAGCCTGGACAGGACATCGGGACACCCAGCACCATCCCAACAGCTACGCCTTTGCTGGGGTGTGGCTGCTTTTGTGTTGGTCAGGGGAGGGACAGTATATTCAGGTCATGTTTCTAGTACTGGGGCTCTGATGCTTCTGTGACTAGTGTCCGCAGAAGAGTGTGGGACCCTCAGGACACCGACCTGTGAACGTGTCGGCCCTTCCTACACAGAGAACTAGGGATTCTCCGGACGAATGTTAACAAGCCGTTCCTGATGCTGATTACAGCACCTGTGATAAGTACAAAGCGGAAGCAGGCCAATGACACGCTTTCAGAACTGGGCTTTGATAAGTTCAAAGAAAGCTAAACTCTTTGGATTTGGATTTTATGTATTCTGAATTCAAAGTCGGGATTCTGAAAGGTCTTGTATGATTTTCTGCATGTCTGTTCTCTAACTTGCCTTCACAGTATTATCTTCACAATTTTGTCCAGATCTGATAAGGCCTGGACTATTATTTGCCTGCCAGTTTTATTTAAGTCAACTTGGTTTTTGTTCTAATTCTTTTCTTTTTTTAGTTATTGAAGTATAATTGGCATATACTGTATTAGCTTCAGGTGCATAATATAACAATTTGGTATTTGTATGTATTGCAAAATGATCATCTCAATAAGTCTTGTGAATATCCGTCACACACACGGTTACATTTTTTTTCTTAAGAGAAATTTTAAGATTTAACCTCTTAGCAATTTTCAAACATAGAATACAGCATTATTAACTATAACCACGATGCTGTACATGACATCCTTAGGAGTTACTTATTTTATTACTGAAAGTTTGTCCCTTTTGACCACCTGTACCCATTTCATCCACCCCCTGCCCTATCTCTGGGAACCTGAGATACAGACAGATAGATACAATCTGTCTTCTGTATCTATGAGCTTGGTTTTTATTTTTGTGTCCCATATATAAGTGAGATCATACTAAATAAATCAATTAAGCATCTTCTTTATCCATGGTCTTATCTTTTATGCATGAAATCAATTTAATAGTTCTATTTTATTAACACATTTATCTATTAAAATAAAATATATCGACGCACCAATGAAAATCATTGCATGTCCTCTAGTGCTGTGAGCTCTCTGTTTAGGAGAATTCAAATTCTCAGCTGGTGAAAGCCAGTCTTCACCCTCGAATTTAAAATATGGAAATAATACATATACATTCAGAAATTATTTTGATAAATGTATAACATTACATGTATGTACAAAGGGAACTCTAAATACACACACACACACACACACACACACACAAAATTTCAAATGCCTGAGAAATGAAACTGAGCAGGCATTAGGCATAAAGTCAGGGGCAGTGAGAAGTACTGGCTCTTGGACAGGCATAACATTTAAAATATTTTTAATGTTTATTTATTTGCTTTTGAGACATAGAGAAAGAGAGAGAGAGAGACAGAGTGCAACCAGGGAAGGGGCAGAGAGAGAAGGAGACACAGAATCCGAAGCAGGCTCCAGGCTCTGAGCTGTCAGCACAGAGCCTGATGCAGGGCTTGAACTCACGAGCCACATGATCATGACCTGAGCCAAAGTAGGGCGCCTAACCGACTGAGCCACTCAGGTGCCCCATAACATTTTAATAAGAAACCACAAAATTGGGCTGGTCAAGTTCTAAACACCACCACCAGGGCCACCACCACTCAGACATCATGTATTCTCAGCAGGGACATCAAATATATAAATCAATGCCTAGGTTTAAAAAATAAAAAGGAAAACAGGATACAGAAATAAGAATCTGAGAACTTGATTAATTATAAAGCTCATTCTGCACGGTTTCTCCTGGAAGGGTGAAAGAAGATGCATACCTAAAAGGGAGAGACCTCCAAGGGCCCAGGGGTTCCACTGCCCACCAAGGGGCATACGGGGGGTGGGGGTGGGGATGGCTGGATTCAGGCTCCCTCTGCCCTCTCTCCCCACAGCAGCTCCATGCTGATCTGCTTTCTGCAGTGTCCTTCCTCATAAATATTTTCTCAACAAACATCTCTGCTAATGAAGACATTTGGAAACCACTGGCACGATCCAATTTCCCCATTCTACCAATGAGAAAACTGAGGCTTAGAGTAGTTTTGTAAAAGACTTAGTGTCATTCAAAAAAACCACAACAGAATCAGAGCCTAAAGACCTCAGCATCCAGACTCCCAGTCCCATGTTCACCTCCAAGAACACCCTCACACAGCTGTATACTGGTGACCCTAGTGGTGTCATTACATCAATGCCCTTGGCTATCCTTGAAAATGAAGAAGTGTTATTAATCATTAACTCTTTGAAGAGTGAAGAGCATCTAGCCATATTTAATGAATTGCTATGAGTCAATGGAACTAAATTAGGAATAAGATGAAGTCATTATTTCAGAAAGTATGATGTCAGGAAGCAGACACATTTCTTCCTAAAAAGTTGTGTAAATCAAATCATGCCTAAAATGGATTAGGAAAGCTTCCTAAATTAATAATTATAGAAACAACAATAAAAACAGCAGTAGTAATAATAGCAATTGCTATAACTTTCTATGCACTGATATCTTTGTAACATAAACATTATTATTCCCATTTTTATAGATAAGAAAATTGAGCTTAAGTCCAGGGATAGGTTGACCAACTTCACTCGTTTGCCTGGTATGAAATGGGTTTCCCAGGGTGTAGAACTTTCAGTGCTGAAACCAAAAAAGTCCTGGATAACCTGGCAGGGTCATCCTGTAGAGTTGGTGACAAGAACTTCTTCCCACGTCTGTCTGCCGGACTCCCCGGCCACCACCACATTCTATGGCATAACTTCCCTCCATGTGCTACAGTCTAGACTTTCCCATATCAGTTTAAAGGAGGCCATGACCAATATGTTATAAAACATGCTCACCTGTAGCTTCATCTCCGTTCGTACGTATATATATAGGCAGAAAGCCCTGCGAGCCTCAAGCCTCCAACCCTCCCAAAGAGTAAAGAAGGGGCACTTACCTTGACCTCAAACTCGAAGTGCTCGTCCTTCCCTTGCCCGCAGAGCACGTAGCGAGGAATACTAATTTTAATTGGGTCCTTCAGGTCGTCTGGATTTGCGCCCAAAGAGCGAGAAAGCATCCGCTATCAAAGGCACATCAGATGGGGAGAACAAAGAGAAACCCAGATCACTCTTCAGCAAAAGCCATGCTTGGGCAGGCGGGAGAAAATGTGTTTCAAGCAGAGAAGAGAGCATCAAACTCGTAGAGTTTATTTAAAAAAATGATGGCTTCCTTTGAAAGAGAAATGCTAAGTTTCTCTCATCACAAAGGACCATTTCCTTAGGTATACTATTCCAAGAAATTAGGGCAAGAGCACTTCAAAATGTTGTTTGGCTTTGAAGTTCCTTCCAATTTATAAGAACAAGTGAAAAAAGAGACAGATTACATATCCCGACTTTAAAAAAAATCAGTGTAAACCAGATTCCTTTCTGAAAAGTCTTGATCATCTGACTAACTTTTTTCTTCACAGACTATCAGTTTGCTGTACATAATGCTCCAAAAGCTGGAGATTTTATTCAAATTTATTTCATTTTTAAGTTCTAGGCATTTTTATAGACAGGATAGCTCTTTAAACCACAATTAAAACAAATACCAAGTATTTTCTTGAGGCGTCATTTGATTAATAATCAGCCTGGCTCTGACAAACGTTTATGGTCTGAATGGTGGGAAGCCAGAGGGTTTTGAGAAAGAAGCATTATGAAAAAAATAAATCTTCAAAATGAGATCTCTGGAGTATAAATGGATAGAAATCTCTGAACAATCCTTATCATTTCACTAACCTGGGGCATTAGAAAACATGAGAAAAAATATTTTTAAAGCAGTAACAGTAATAAAATATTAATTACCTTAATTATAGTTAGCATTTATTGAATAGTTACTATATACTAAGAACTATGCTAAACAGTTCATTTAATGCACTTCTGCATCATTTCATTTAATCCTCATGATCTTCCTATGAGGTATTAACTGTTACTGAGTGCGAATCTATCAGGTGAGGGCCCAAAGGCTGCGAGAGTTGAGATAATGTGAAAGAGGTAGGTGGCAGAGCAAGGATTTGAACTCAGGCCAACCTAGTGCCCAGCTGTGCACCATGATGCCTCCTGGGCCACCTCCATGACCATTTATACTGTAATTGTGAAAGTTTTTAATAACTTCAACGAAGATCAAGTCAGCAAACAAACATTTCAACATACACAGAATTTAAGAAGGTGGAAATTCCATGATTACGCAGTGATATTCACTTATTTGACTGAACAGAAACACTGGGCACTGATCCTTAGACGGTGTAACGTGGAAGGTCCAACCTAGCTGTGTGTGAGTGACAGCTCAGATTTCTGGATGACACAGACATGTATAATTTGTCTCAGATTATTGCTTTCATCTAGCTGACCCCATAAACATTTTGGGATGGTATGAAGTTACCAGAGCCTTTTAGAGCATCTAATTTTTTTCCTGTGTGGCTGGTCACCCAAAACAAGAACCATTAATTTCATGGCAATGGTACACCTATTTAGTTATCCCTGATGTCAAAAGCCACAGTGGAAATTCTTTAAAAAAAAAAGAGTTTCTCAATACGCGCATAGCCAAAGACCTTTCAGTTCACTGACAGTATGTTTCCAAATTACTGGAAAGGTAGACATTTCCTGAAACATCAAATATGTTTATGTGAATTATTCACCCTCCATCTGAAGGGTGAAAAGGAAGAGAAATAACTTAGTGGTTTTATTTATTTTCAAAAAGCACATTTACTGTTAAGAAATGTCTTTGACCTACAAAGGCTATGTTTTAGCCTAAACCTCTTACTTTGCTGCCAAAGCCCTGAAATCTTTCATGCCGTGCTTTTAAAAAATATTTATTTATTTATTTTGATAAAGAGAGAGAGCGAGCAAGCGAGCTCAAGCAGGGGAGAGGCAGAAAGGGAGGAAGATGGAGAATCCCAAGCAGGCTCTGCTGTCAGTGCGGAGCCTGATGTAGGGCTCGAACCCACAAACTGTGAGATCATGATCTGAGCCAAAACCAAGAGTCAGACACTTAACCGACTGAGCCACCCAGGCACCCCTCATAACTGTATTTTTAAGTAGGAACATAATTTCTTCCCCACATCTGACACAATCGCTTGGGAAATTGGTTGTGTGTTGCAGCGTGTGTGAGTTTGGAGTTTGGAGCTGGCAGCTGCAGGGGTTCTGGAGAACCCCTTCACAGAGTGGACAGTTGCTCTAGGGAGCTGCAGCAGCAAGCAACTGAGAATACTAGTTGAGAAACAAAGACCCATGTGCTGTACTTTAGGAGGAACCTGGTGCTCCCTACCAGTTAGACCCAAAGGCCAATACCACAGCTCATTTTGATGAAGAGCTCTCTCTATCCTAGAGGCTAGAATGAGGAAAAGGAAGAAGGAAGAAAGGCAGAAGGTAGTTAAATACAGTAGGAACAGTATGTTATGACATGTATTATGGGTTCCTAAAAAGGTATGGATAACAGCATCAAGTATAATACACTCTATCATTATGGGCAGCCCTGAAGCAATCACTTGGGATTGCACGTGGTGTTCACTTCAAAGACTCAGAGCGGGGAAAGAGAAGACCTAGAATCAAATCCTAGCTTTAGGACTTGGTCTCAGCGTACCAGTCATCCACCCACCCTCTCTGCACCTCAGTCTCATGTCTACAGAAATGGACATGGTATTTAGCAACTCCTATCTACAGAGCAAAATCCAACTGCAAACATGACAGTGTCCCACCCTGTGGGAACTCTGGTCAGAGGCAAACTGACAAGTAAATTCCAGCAGGATTTGAAAACTGATAGGGGTTTGTAGCAGCATTATTTACAATTTACAATATGGAAGCAGCCCAACTGTCCATCAACAGACAAGTGGAAAAGGAAGATGTGGACACACACACACACACACACACACACACACATATATATACACACACACAATGAAATACTAATTTGGTCATAAATTAAAAAAGAATGAAATTTTGCCATTTACAATGACATGGATGGAGGTAGAGAGTGTTACGCCAAGCAAAATAAGTCAGAGAAAGGCAAATATCATATTTTACTCATATGTGGAATTTAAGACACAAAACAAATAAGCAAAGGGAAAAAGTAAGAAAGAGAGAGAGACAGACACAGCAAGAAACATACAAATGGACAGTTATCAGAGGGGAGGTAGGCAGGGGGTAGGTTAAACAGATGATGGGGATTAAGGATTCCACTTGTCATGATGAGCACCAGGTGTTGAACGGAACCTGTTGAATTACTATATTCTACACCTGAAACGAATATAATGCTGGATGTTAACTAGAATTAAAATAAAAACTTAAAAAAAAAACTGTGATGGGGACACTGAGTGAGAAAAACTATGAATATAGACATGGCTATCTAAAATGTCATGACCTTTACTGAGGAAGAGCTGCAGCCTAAACCGCCCAGGTATATTATTAACTAAACAGTGGAGACTTCATTTTAACTTTCTAAGTGCCTTTTCTTATAGGCACCCTTAGGATATACAACAAACATTGGTATCTTTTACTGAGCACCTGCCAGGAACCATTCACAAGGCTAGGTCTTGAGAATACAAAATAACTTCTACAAAGTTTCTGTAATTTCTAAGACCTTTAGTTTTTTTCTCAACTGCATCAAATTTTGAACAAAGATTTGGTTTTTCCACTCCAGATGGATTATATTCTAAAGTTAGCTAACTTAGCTTTCTCCTTTTATAAGTCAACATTCAAAGTGGGATAAGACTGAAACTGATGGTCTGGTTACTACATAGCCATTTTAGGACTGGAAAGTTCTCTGTTTCTAAAAAGTTTATAATTGTGGAATTAATCCCTAATGAAAGTTGCTTGACGTTTGGGCTCATAGATCCTTTAAAGACTAAAACTCCTGCCTTTGATAATTTAACTGGGGACATGAAGGAAGTAGAGACCATTTCTCTGGGAGGAACTGGATCTTATAATGTTTATGTAGCTCATTTAAATCTAGGATGGCCCCTTAGATACCGGCACCTGAATGTGCAGCACAGAACACAGTTCTAGATGTGATACCTGCCCCACTGCCCCAGTCACAGGATCAGACAGCAAAGTTTAACCGCATCCCATGCAGAGAAGATGGATATTTCTCTCCTCATTATTTAGCACGCTGGGGGCTAGAAATATTATCCGAGTTCTCGCTACCGCCCATAGCCACAGTTTACTTCAATCTCAGATTTCGAAGTAACTCCATATTAACGAGTGTAGAGAAATGTACAACTGCAGATATGAGTAACTGAAAAATAACTGCTAAAGATCTGAAGATGTTTAAGCTTTTTATCTACAGACAGATGAACAGAGATACAAATCTACAGAGTATGTTTCCATCAAGTCACTGCTGCAATGTGATTTTTAGAAACTATTTCTTGAAGTCAATTTCATGAGAAATGTAGAATTCTCAGAATATAGTGCGAAAGGTTCTTGACATTCTCCTAAACTATGTTTATGTTGGTGAGGAAGGAAAACTAACACAAATGTCTCCTAAATTTATTTTGTATTTGAAAGTAGCTATATTTTGAATATCTTGAGTTTTATACCAGACAAGTAAATGTGTGCTATATCATGTTATATCCTATTATTTAAGGGAGCTTTTAAATTTCTATGGAACTATTTATTTTGGAATCAGTCATGGTTTCTCTACATGTGACAAAGAAGATGCTTAGACGTGGAAGGGAAGTTGGTCATACACCATAAGAGGAGGTAAAGAAACATGAAAAGCTAGATAAGCATCAGAGAGCAGATCTGGATAAATATTCAGGATGCTTCAAGGAACTTTAAATGCCTGTGAAGTAGTTCTATTTAGAAATTAAAGGTCAAGGAAAAGTACATAATTAGTAACTTGGATTATACTTCTATACATAAGAAACATCTTTTAAAATAAAATACAAAGAAATATTCTCCTGGTAGCTTTTAATGAAACAATGTCTTGTGTCACCAAATATGCCATTTTTCTGTTGTTGGGGAAATACTATAGTCAGGTCCTCGGCGAAAAAAAAGCAGGCAGAGCACAGGCTACCTTTTGAATATTCAGATTAGAATCTTCTCTTCTCACTAAGGCGGGTCTCCTTCAAAAGGGACAGATTAAGGAAATTAATAGGAAGTGGCATTAACATCCACTCAGATCAATGTCGACACTGCAGAGGGCACAGAATGGACCAATTCTACAGGGAGTCATCAACATTTCCCCTAAATACTCTAATTATGTACCAGATGGTTGAGTTCAGTGTATGCTCTGACTACGACAAGGTCAGACCTAAGGACTGCTGTCTGATCTCCTAGAGCCAAATATCCAAGGTTTTCTAAAATACAGGCAAACCTGGGTTTTTATCAGCTTTAACAAAACAACCAATTCTCCCCTGTCTATTCCCAGGATAGCACATACTTCTATTCCCTCCTTTTTTCCACCACACATGCCATACTGGAAGTTCTAATTAGAGCTATTATGTATCAAGGATTTCCTAGGCCCAGGCCATTTGAAAACAGAGGTCTGAGGCAGATGGAGGGTTTCAAGTTTCATCCATGTTATCAGAAGTAGAGAATGGTACCCGGTGTGAGCAAGTCCAAATTATGACTAAAGAGCCAAGGCATGTTTATATTCATCTCCAGAAGGTGAAGCCTGCCTCTGTCATGAAGGGATTTCGTGCTAATACCACATCGTCTCTGAAGGCTAGGTACATAGAGCTGAACTGAAGTTTGGTAAGAGATGCAGCCACACAGGCTACAAGTATCCCCTGACCATGTTGGTCAAGGTGAGGACTTACCACCAGGGCATGAAGAAACAATGCTCACCTTATCTTATCTTAATATAAGTTAAGAATACTTGCATGAGGGAACAGAAATAAGGGTTTCAAATATAGGAGTATTTCTTTAACTTTGATATATATCTATATAACCACCCAGAAAATCACAAGTTTTGGACATAGATATTTGTGGAATATCTTCTTTACTCTTAGTGGACTTAGGGTAAATCCAAAAGGATGGGCTAACATTGATTCAGGATTCTTACCAGAATAGATGATTTCATTCATATAGACCGGAGTTGATCAACATGATTTCAAAATTTGGAAAGACTGGATATCTGTTGAATGTTTTAACTTGAAATTATTAAAAATGTTACCATCTTTCTCTGGACCATCAAAGACTAGTCCCTTTAATGGTCATTTTCTCTGGATAACTCACCATTAAATGGATGAAATTTTAAAAAGACTAAAGAATGGATCTAGTATGAGTGAGAACAGGGCAACAATTCTTAAGTGGTTCTTATACCAAACATAAACATTGACAGTTTAGGCTGTTCAGATGGGAAAATTAGGTTTTTCCTTTCCAATTCTACAGTGCCAATGGTTAGCCATGAAAGTATCACTCATCTTCACTCACTAATTTTTGCTGAGCCCTATTTTGTGTTCAGTCCGTGCTCAGTTCTAAGATCCAAGAGAAACTAAAGTTGGAAGGGAAGGGAGGCTTCTTTCAGGTACCGGTAGAGCATGTCCTTCGGGTAAAGGAGCGACACTGAGTGTACAAGGTTATCTATACTGTATTCACATTACAACTTTACCCAGGCTTCTCTTCTATAGGAGATTAAAATGCAGAGAGCAAAAGGAGACATAAGGTTCATACAAGGGAACAAGGGAATTGCAAAGAAACTTGCATGGGAATTTTTTTGGGGGAAAAAACTCCTAAAAAGAGAAACAATCTTCAATGTTTAGAAATTCCAATAAAATAATTTACAAGTCAGAAAAGAATCCATTTTGTAGTTCTTCCAAATATTTATCCCTAGTAAAGTCACTCCCGTGAGAAAAAATAAATCAATAAAAAAAATTTACCCAGACAATGTGACCAGGAACTGACTTTGGCATTGTGGAGAGAATAGATGTTCTGAACTAAGAAGGTCTGGGTTTGATTCCAATTCTTAATCAAGTGATCCTCTCTGAGTTTCCAATTATGAAGTGAAGATTGATGATAATTCGTCCATCCCAGGAGGATCACTGTGGGACTCAAAGGAGCAGTACATGGGAAAGGAGTTGGTACGCTGTCAATCACAATATAAGGGGGGCTAGACTGTTATCACTGTAATCCACTGCCATCTTTAGCTACCAAAGATTTTAAACAGATGTTAAAAGGCAGGAGGACTGATTTGCAACAGACTCTCTTTCCTTCCTACTAACTGAATCATTCAGTTCCATTCCTTGTAAGAAGGTCTTAAAAAAATTACAAAGGTGCAACTCCAGCAAGAGATTGGATGGTAGTGGTTTGGAAACCAGGCTGTGTTAGAAACAGCAGAGGAACAAGGATGTTGGAGGTAAAAAAGGAAAATCAGAGAAGGTGAGAGAGATAACGGTCTTCTCTGAGGGGTCAATCAGGTTATAACACAGACTATGGAACGGGTTTGTTCTATTCTGTTACAGAAGAATGTGAATGCTGCATGGGCCCTGCAGGTGGAGATTACAATAGGATGATGATGGAAAGAATGGCCTAACAGTGAAACAGTTCCAGTGAATAAACTGCTCTGAAGTAGACAGTGAGCAGCCCTGGAGGTGTCAAGAAAGGACTGAACCAGAAAACCAGTTGAACTAAGTAACTTTAATGGCCCTATGACACATGTTCTTCCCAGTATACTTCCATCAGAGAGAAGTCCTACAAGTTTTATCTGAATTTTATTTTAAATAGAGCCTTAAAACCTTGACTTAATATATCCATGGCAGACTGAACTACTGGTCCCAATTTTTCTTTTCCCTGCAGCAGCATGTATCTATTCTTGCCTTGGCTTCTTGGTGGATGGAGTGTTCCTTGCCCCTGGACTTTGGACTTGGTCGCGTGACTTGTGTTCGCCAGTGGGACACTGACAGACAAGATGCATCAGCATCTTCTGTGCTTCTGTGATCATTATTATGGCCATTGACCCTTCAGCACAGACTTCAAAATGAGACATCAGGAGTAGACCAACCCTATCTAAACTTCAGATGGCCGACAGCCTACAAATACAGTCACCTTAACCTACTTACAATCATCAGAAAGAAATAAAAGCTTTTTTTAATGGTACTAAAATTAAGGGGAGGGGGTTGTTTGTTACCCAGCAATAGCTGGCTGATATAATACCTGTTACAAAATATATCTTAAATAATGAGGCAGAATTGTCTAAGATGCAAATTTAGACAATTAACAAAATAACCTCACTAGACACTGGCTAACCAATAAGACTGCTTGACCTTCAAAGAAACACTAATAAAAGTGATCTAATCTATTTATCATTCAAAACTTGAAATCATCTAGGAAAAAGAATGTAAATAAAAATTACCGTAATTATTACTGCTGGGAAGCATAAGTATTCTCTCCAAAGGATGCACTTACACTTTTTAAGTGATGAGAAAAGGAAGACAAACTGTTTTGAAATGTTCTTCAACAAAGACTAAATAAATTCACCCTGCCAACTACAAGTCTGTAAAACAGGCAGCTGTGAGCAAAATGGATTTTAATCAAATTCAGATGAAATCAGTATTTCAAAGTACTCAAAGAGGTATTGTCTAGAATGCATTAACAAGTTCCACAATGTAAATGTTTATGCCTGTGCTACAACAATGCAAATGCCACAGAACAAAGTATGCATGAACCTATTTTTTATTTTCTGATGCAAGAACTCATTACAACTGAGATGATCCCACATGAGGCTGAATATGGAGATGCTCTCACCTGCTCTATAGTAGCATCATGGGTCCAGAACTCCTAAAGAACGAGCCAGTGGAGACAGAGGAGGCCTCCAGGACTGGAGCCATAGTGGAGAATGGCACAAACACTACTTCCCTGGCTTATACAGGGACAACCTTAGCATGTCACTGGCTTCTACAGGGACAACCTAAGGTGTGACAACCTTACTACCTTATGGATAGTAAATCAAATTCTCGTATCGGGGACCATATTTGATCTCAAGATAAAATGTATGCTTAGGTGAGAGAAAAGACATGTAAAATTTGAATTGCTGGAGGCCTCTTCTATTATGTGGTGAGATCTGAATGTAATCCTCACTGTGGCCTACCTGGGTCATAAAGCAGACGGAGGATGTTATAATGAATAATAGGACTTTTAGGCAATGCTCGTATTTGCTGCATGCTCCATTTATGAACAATATTGAAGACTATAATTTATAACATCATAGAATTATGTTCTTTTAAATCTATGAAGACAAGCAAGTCTGTCTAATATTTTTCATTCTTTGTTAAAGTTTTTACACTGCTTATGTACTGTTTCCCTTCCAACTATACTGTCCCCTCTGCCAACATCTTAAATTTCACTCCCTCTGCTCTTCATGGTCATTAGTTCTGTCCTTCTTATCAAGGATCCTTAAGACAATAATCAATGGAGCAATTTTTAAGAAAGTATTTGCTGAAAAAAGCAAATAAGCAATTGAAGTTATATGAAAATTACTGATACAATATTAGAAGACTCCCATGGTGCATTTAAGAAATTCCTTCCACAGTAGAAGATCTTCCCGCCAAAAATGTGACAAGCTAACTAATTTTAACGACATCCTCACCAGAGACAAGGCAACAGGGTGGAGAGGTGGCAGTAACAAAACCAGGTTCCACCTAAAAACATCTGAACCCTAGTGCCTCAGGAAGACAAAATGCCTCTACTTGGTTACTGCAGACAAGACTGCAGCCACCAGTGTGTGGATCCTCACATGCTCTCCAGTTTCCTGCCTTTTCCTGTTCACACCCGGGGTGAGGAAAATTAATGACGAAGCGTAGAACACATTAAGTAGCTCGTTAGTTCTGATGGGGAAAGAGGGAAGGTCTGTACTTCCTGGCCAAAGGGAACTGGTGAATTTCTGGATGGGTTAAGCTTGATGCTGCCCCTACTGGTGATTAGGAGTAGAAATGAAGAGGGGGCTATGGCATTTACATTGTACATTATCCAAGGGTCTGACCAGAACAGAAAAATGATCCCTCCATGTCCAGGCTGATATAAATGGCTTAATGGATTCACTGATTTGCTCAACTGCCTACAACATTCAATGTGTAGCTACCATGAGCTCATCATGATCCCAGCTAGAAGCGGAAGAGAAAGGATGGAGCAGTGAAGAATCTACCTCCTTCCTTCCAAGACTCTGAAATTTAGTAGAACATACACATCCAAGACACAGGAGGACACTGGCTGTGCAACCCAGGACTGGATGAAATAACTAGTAAATATAAGACATGGGACCCAATTCCTCATAGGAATATTGAACAGAGATGGATAATAGAGAAAGGGTCACTCAGGGAGAGAGAGATTCGAAAGAGCCCAGCTGTAAGCCTCTCACAGAGGAGGAGGGCAGCTGAGTACCAGATCATACGCTATGAAGAGAGACGTGCCTGAGGCCACCATGGGCATGACTCATCTCGGAAGGGAGGCCAGCACTGACCGGCTCAGGCCAGCAGAACACGCTGGTCAGAGACTGTGAGTGATGATGTGTTAGGGAGGGTGGCCAGAGGGAAGAGCCGAATACCTTCTGAGGTAACCCTGCAGCTGACAAGATTGCTTAAAGAAGCTGTTAGAAAAAGTCAGACACGAAGATGAAGAGCCTTTCCAGGACAGAATTATAAAAGCTCGGAGAAAGTACTGGCATGTGGGGGCATGGCACAGGGGGAAACTAAACCAACAAATAAGGAGCTGAAAGCACATAGGTTGGAAAGCAATAGTCAAAAAGTCTGAAAGGAGGAAGAAAAAGGCAATTAACTGAGGAAGAAGCCACTGCAGGGCATGTGTTGCTGTCTCCACTCCATGTATTATAGTGAGGGGAGGGTATTTTAAATCCCTGGGTCCTTCCAGGAAGCTTGATGCATCACTAATGTGCTCTGCTACAGAGCTGTTCTAATCATGGCTAAAATGGAGGATGTCAGGGAAGGTCACTGCCAACCGGGCACTTTTTCAAGCAGCACAAATTAGCCTGCCAGAATCCAGCAGACACAGACAGATTCCAAGCCACTGTACTAAAAGTCAACATGAAGCCAAAAACAATCAGAAATGCTTTAATCACCTAACAAATAATGAGGCAGACCCAAATTTACAAGGCTGAGGTTCAAGAAAAGGAAGCAGGGTGGTGATAAAGATATTTTATCAGTGCTCTGCTACCCCCTATTTTTTTTTTTTTTGGTATATACCTAACATATTTACATTTCCAATTTTAGAGGTCTGCATTTTTCCAGTTTCAAATCAATTAGCTACACAGAGCTATTCCGGGTCCTTGACTATTCTCACAAAGTTCGTTTTATTTAAAATCTCAAAAATATGCAAAATATTTTTACAAGTTTCCTTCTGAGAGCCTTGTCAGGTGGGCGACGAGCCACAGAGCCTCATCCTGAGAGCTGAGGGTCAGTTTCCAGACCTCGCGTGTCCCGTTGTCACTGCCCACAGGACACGGCGTGCCGGGGAACCAATGGACGTTCTGGGCTCCTCTGAAGTGCTCAGCTGGGCTATTTCTTGAATCTGACGGGAGTCTGAGTTTTTCTGAGAAGACAAGTTGGATGGTTGACAAGGTTTTCTTCTCCAGAACCACGACATACCTGAATTCACTTAAAGCACGGCATCTGGTCACATCAAACCGTGTTCGTGGAGGAGGTGTGTGTAGAGACTGAGTGCGGGGATAGAAAACTCGATCTTCCCTCAAAAGAGCAACGTGGGTGTTCAGAAGGACTAAGGACTGGAGGCTGTCTTCACCCGGGTCCCCCTCGACTCTGACTGTCGTGCAGAGCAGTAACTCCACCTGTGCCAGAGACGGGATGTTGACTTCCATATTTCCATGAAGAAAGTAAATCATGTCAACCAAGGTATCCTGGAATCTGGATGATAACCGAACACTGTCTGCCAAAACTAAATCAGGGATTTCTGCTTTCCAATCCAGAGAAAGCTGAACCAGATCTTGCTGGAACAAAGGGTGATTAGTGTGGATGGCAGCATCAGACTTGGGCATCAGGACATACAGGAGGTCATGGCAAATCCGTTGACAGAGGGTTTTGCTGTAACTAAACACAGTGAGCAGGAGACTCTCTGCAGAGCCCAAGAATCTAATGCTCTGCCCACCAAAACCGATTTGAATTTCCTCTAGTCGAGAGAGAGGCAGAGCATGAAAAATGTCCAGAGGGCCTGGAGAGCTATCTGACAGAACCAGAGCACACAGCATGGAAGGAAGCAGGAGCAGACACGCTGGCTGAGGCTCAGGCTTTGTGCAGTTTGCAACAGCTAGCCAGTAAACACCTCTGACTTCCTTCACGTCGCCCGAAAGTTCTGGTACAGAACAAGCCACATGCTCCAGAAAGTCTTTCAAAGGCAGCTCCTGAAGTTTCAGCATCGGGGCTGGGAATCGCACAAGGGTCTGCTTAAACGCAGAGCCCCTTCTAGAATCTTCACGTCCTAGGCACCACACCGAGCTCGGGGAGGAGTCTGGGGATCTTGCAGCTGCAGAGGCAGCAGTAAGGCCTGGCGCTCTGAAAGGCACCGCTCTCTCTGTGGGCCTGGCCACCCCTGCCTCTCCACCATCACCGCTGCCAGCCTGAGCTTCTCTGGGGAGAACATGAGGTGCGGATGACGTCCTAGGTGACTTCAGGGGCGTGTCCAGGGGAAAGTGTTTCAGAAATGGCAGTCTTCTGATAAATGTTGTCATGTGGGAGGTGAGCCCCCTGGGGTCACACAGGCTCCCCACATGCTCCGCCTGGCGGATCACCTCTGTGCCAGTCTGTAGCAGGTGACTGCTGATATCTTTGTAAAGGTCTGCCAGCCTGTGGTAAAAACAGCCCGACCCACTGTTGCCTTCTGTCCTGATATTTACCACGGACTGTGGAGCGCCAGCTTTTATAGCATCTAACTCTCTCTCGACTTGCTGCTCACCACAGAACTTCCCGGCGGGTGCATCCCGAGGAATGCCGTGGGAGGCACTGTCCTTACCAGAAACCGTCTCAGAGAAGACCAAGCAGAGTAACTTGCTTTGCCTGGTCTGCTCACTTCCATTAGGTAGAAGCACTTCTTGGGACAAACCCTGCAACAAAGTCCAGCTGGACTCGATTCGCAAGCTGTGTTCTTCTTTAGGAGTCATCAGCTCCCTGAGATGTCCGGACCTACGCTGCTGTTTTCTGTCACTGGTGTTGCTTTTATTAAGAAACGCAGTTTCAGGTAGGCTGAAACGATTTGGTTGGAAATGGCCTGCACACTCGGGATGACCATATTGGCGGTCACTGCTCTGCCACACCTGGTGACCGGAGGACTGATGTCCTTGCTGGTGGGCTCCCTTTCGCGATGCTGAGGAGGGAGCAGGAGAAGCTGAGATGCTGGAAGGATCCGGGCGGTCAGTCCAATCTGCCTCCCGCCCTTCTTCTCTGCTGGAAGCGTCATCAGTGACATCTCCGGGCAGCAGCGGGGCAAGATACCTTTTCTGTTCAAGATGTCAAAAACAGTTGAAATGGGGGTTGGCAGCACCTTTTGCAAATCTTTCTGCACATGAAGAGTCCTGCAGTCATTGGTTTCACTGTAGATTAATGCAGAGGCTAAATCGAAAGCCTAAGCTATTCATATTGATTGATACATGATTTAAGAATGGATGATCTGATTCACACACAGGACATCAATTTCCATATTATTTATCTTACAAATTGCGGAGTATTTGAAAGAAATATGTTGTACGGGATTGATCCACAGTATCCATTTCTTGGTCTAATATTTCAATTGCTCCAAAATAAATCCTAAGACCTTTGATTCAATTTGCAAAAGGTCAGATTTAGTTGTGAAAATAAGTCCATGACCGTACGTCCAAAATGTAAAATCAGGGCATACTTAATGAAAAATCAGATGACAAGGCCAAAAGGAAACTGACAAGTATTTGAACCTTGGTCATATTTCTCTTGCCTCTTGGTTCACTTCACAAGAATCTCTAATTATACCTGCCCGGGTTAGATCGCCATTTCCAGAGCTACTAACCAGCACTGTGAAAGGGTTTCTGGAGGCCCATACAGGCCAGGCACAGTGGACACAAACAAATAAAAGGCAGTGTCCTACACTTCACAAGGTTATCTGCTAGAGAGGTGGATATCCAGAGGAAGACAATGTCGTTCCCGGACCATTGGGGTGGAGGCATGGCAGTGGCCAAAGTCAGCGAAGCCTCCTATGACCGCCTGGCCCTTCACCTCTTGCTCTCTGTTCTATAATATATGGCACCATCTGTAAGATTTCTACCACCTAGTTTTGTGGGTTTTTTTGTTTTTAATTTAGGAATGTATGGGAAGGACACATCCCTCAGTGGAGGAAAATACTGCAAGTAAAACCTTACAGATTGTAGGCCCAAATAAACCTCGGTCTGACAATCCACCAGAGAAATAAGCGAATCACCCAAGAGTAGGTCCTTTGTGCTACTGCCAACTCACAGTCCATAAAACGAGCAGGGTTTTTGAAACGTGGAGAAGTGTTCAGTTTCATTTCCAAACCCCATATCTGATTCTGATTATATAATTCTGCCTTTTAAATGCAGACCAAGGGAAAGGATACTGTTACAAATGAAAAACTGGGCAAGGGGCCTCCACCACAGCTATATGCCATTCAAATAAAGTCCAAGCAGTTTTCAACCGGCAGGATTCCGTTTAATTTTAAGTCCATATAATAGCTTGCCTTCCCTATTAGCCATTAATCTCACTGGGACTTCAAAATTCTAATTATGCAACTAAACATTAAGAAAATTTAATCACACGAGCATGCCATAATTTAAGGCGACCTTATCAATCTGAAAAATCATTACCTACCTCATATTTTAGCTTACGTTGAATGGTGCCGTTGTGGAGTTTCTCATTATCCTGATAAGAAAATAAAAAGCCCTCTATATTACATTATAGCTTGTTCACAGAGGGAAAAGGAACTGATTTGATTAGAAATATTTATGGGAACAAAATTCTAAAGAAACATACTTACTCAACAATGACATCCCTTCTATAGAATTTATATTCCCAAGGCAAATATGACTCTATCAATCCATCTGCCTGTAAGGAAACTGAAGCATCTATTCCTAATCTTGAAATTCTAAGAATAATATTAACAGCAGAATTTCCTTTGGACCCTTCTTAATTTGAAGAATAGGAATGAAATGTTCTATTTTGATAAAAATCAACATCACAAATACATATCTTCTCAAAAGCAAAATTATAGATCTAATCAGGATAATTTATCAAGCAAAATTAAATACTTAAGGAAATTGGTTGTATTTCTTGGAGAAAACACAAAAATGTTACATGTAGAACCTTTATAAATCAAAGTAAATAAAGCATTTTAGTGGATTCTATATTCACTTAAGAATTTCCTTCAGAAGTAAAAAAATTTTAAATAAAGTTTCTTCTGAATCAATATTATTTATAACATATTAAGTTCCACCAAGCAATAATTAATTTTTATAGAAAATTTTGTGTCTCAATTTTCTCACTGAGAAACAATAATAAGGGTGCCCATCACCACTACCGCCACCAACTTATGGAAAGGTCACCTTGAAAACGAATGACATATAACACCCAGTGCTCTTCCCCACAAGTGCCCTCCTCCATGACCATCACCCCTTCTCCTTTCCCCCTCCCCCTTCAGCCCTCAGTTTATTTTCAGTATTCGAAACCAACTTGTCGATAAACTATAAATAAAAAAAAAAGGTGTGCACAGACATTCAAATATTTCTAAGACCTACTACATGACAAAAAGAAAAATTTGGAATACCTACACTACATGTAATTTTTGTTTAAAATAAAACCCCATTAAATAAAAAAAAGAAATAAAAAAAGAAACGAATGACGAGTGCCTGGATGGCTCAATTGGTTAAGCACCGACTTTGGCTAAGGTCATGATCTCATGATTCTTCAGTTCAAGCCCTGCTTCAGGCTCTGTACTAACAGCTCAGAGCCTGGAGCCTGCTTCAGATTCTGTGTCTCCCTCTCCCTCTGCGTCTCCCCAGTCCACACTCTTGTCTCTCTCTGTCTCTCAAATATAAATAAACATAAAAAAAAACCTTTAAAAACTGAAAATGAAAACAAGAAAACAAACGACTGACGGCTTGGCTCTGTTAGCTCACCCTCGCCACATCTGCAGATTCACTGCTATCCTCGCCCATCACACGATGCAAATCCTGAAGTCGTCTTTGGACTTCTTCTTCAATGTAGGCACTGATCCTGCAAACAACAGAGATGCAGGAGGTGGTACTTAAAGACTCTGACCACAAAGAACATTTGAGATCCTCGGTTTACTACACCTTTCAAAACGAGGAGCCCTTCATTCTAAACCTCAAACATAACAACTCGGGACCTCTGATCATTTTTCTACTTGCTAAGAAATGCAGTGCCATGTGTTCACCCTCTGGGTTTTCCCCAAACAAGAGAGAACTGGACAAATCACAGAATCTTGAAACTACAAGGGAGACGATGTGATCCCATTCATGTCTCTCCTGCCTCCCCTTGATGGAACCCCGGCTCCTGGCCACAGGAGAATCAGAGACATTGGCTTCAGAAGGCTCCATGGCCTCCGACCGGACTCTGAGACCCACACTTCATTCACCAAACCTCAGTTCCTTCACATGGAAAATTGTGAGAGTTATTTCTCATATCACAAAATCACTTAAGAGAATTAAAAGGGGGGGAGTGGGCACAATTTCTGTGCATCTTCACCATTCCCAAGGAACAATGGTTTGAATGGCTTCTGCTCCATCTTGTCTCTCTGGCAGAAACCACATTTTAAAGGCCCCTCTACCTTCCAAGCTGCCTGGCATGTGGCCAAGACAGTGGAAGCAAGGAACAGTTGATGATTGAGGCAGTTGTCAACTAAATATCTGGTACCCTAGAGAATGGGGTGAACTTGTGTGAAGTACAACCATCTGTTCAGAGAAACCAAGGCGACTGAAGAATTTCAGTTCCAGCTAAAATCCTTCTAGCGGCTCAGACTGTCCACATGGAAGGCTTGCTTAGTTCCAGACTCTCCCTCCCCCATACAGACACCGATTAGATGGATTACTTAAAATGAACTGTGTTGCATGTTTACTTCTTAGCACACTAAAAAAGAATCTGGTTTCATCTCTCTAAGCACATGTGTAATCCTAGAAACATTTCGGGACTACTAACCAAGTCTTGATGATTTCCTGAAATGCTAGGGAAAGAGATTAATATTTTAAGTAAAAGAGCACAGAAGAATGGATAATGAAACGCAGGAGTTACCTTTCAGTACTGAAAGGAAAATCATGTACAGCTGACCCAGGGCCAAGGGCACTTACAAATAAATTACTTCTCTAGACCTTTTACTTAAAGTTTAAACTAGCCCCACCGAAGATGCAAACCTAGATTTAAAGGGCTACACAGAGGATCAGATCATTCTGAATACATTTTTATATCCAAATACATGTCACTGAGCCCAGGGCTCATGACTGTCCAATTTGAAATGTCCCCAAGACACAGCTGGAGTTGAAGAAAATAATCTACTTTCTTATAGGCAAAGAATGATTAGGTCAACTTATCTGAAAGCTCTAAGCCACAGAGCAATTTACAATGCCACTCAAGTTGAAAATCATTTCACTATAGTAACATCAGATATATATGCTATTCATGATCATTCCGAATATCCTGGTACAGTTTTCATAACAGACTGCATCCATTTGTAATTAATGACTTCATAAATTAACTGTCAGCACAAGGTCCTTCTTCCTAGTATGGTTCAATTAACTCTACTTCTTTGTTCCTCTCAGCCTGGCCTTGGTACACTCCTTTCTAGATAAGGTGGTTTCCATGGACCTTCTAATTCTACCTTCTCAAATAACACTCCACTAGAATTCCTAGGATTTGGCTGGCTAGTCCTCAGATCTTTGTTTCCCTTCAAATGATACCTCTACCCTCCAGGGAGTAAATTGATGGAGACAAAGTATACATACTTCAGGGACACCTATTACTAGTCACCTCTGATAGATCCCTTCACATGCAAACTGGGCAATACAAGGTATAGCGAGATATTAAATCACATTTCAAATGTCAGTTTGGCATCAGTTTAAGGGCTAGTACCTGGCATCCATCAGGGGGACCAGGTGAGATTTTTCAGTGCTGGATGGCAAGCTGGAAGAAGGAGCCTTCCCCTCCACAGTCCCACGATGCCCCTTTTGAACACCGTCAACCTCACAGATTTTCTGCTTCAACTGCTGGATTTCGTGCTCTAATCTAGAGAGATGGGGGTTACATGAATTCACTCATGAACAGTATTTCCAGAGCATCTTCACTGGGTGGGACATTGCTTTTGAAATCATGGGCGATCCAGACACTTTTTGCAAAGAGCTTTACCTTCTAGTAGTAAAGGTGTCACATATTTATCAGACAAAGTATAAGGGTAATAATGAGCCACAAGTAGGTTTCAGAACAAAGCTGCAAGTGTCCAAAAGTTAGAGAGAGTTTAATTATCAAAGGCAAAGATATTCCCACTGTGCTCTGAGTCAATCCTCTGAGGCAGATGTGCAGGATTCTGAGCCCCCTACCCCTGCCTCAACAAAACAGCTGGTCTTTGACCATATATAGGGATCTCCCTAAGTACCTCTGTTTGACAAAAGAGATCTATGCTTTAAAGAATTTTTAACCACCACCAATCTAGGAGAACCTGCATGGTCAAGGCAGTTCTAAGCTGAGTCTCCAGAGGCCAGTAGGAATTTGCACATGTGGAGATGAGGGTGAAGGGCTTTCCAGCTACAAAAAGCAATAGGAACAAAGGCCTAAGTCACAAAAACTAGGAATCCACTTTGGCTAAGGCAGAGGGTGTGGAAAAGGGAAATAGGCGAGAGACCTAGGAAAGGTGAGTATCTTGAGAAATTAAACCATTGTAGAACCGAACACTTATTTTCAATGATAACTGATACATCCAATATAAGGTCAAGTATGTGTAAGGCCATTCTCCTGCTGGCCCAGGTATGCTTGGATCCAGGGCCATGAGGCTGGAGCGCCAAGCTTGCCAGTAAATTTGGCCCAGGGAATGCAGGTGCTACAGCTCACTCACTGTGTGAACTTGGGCAAGTTAATGAAACCTGGGTCTCAATTTCTTCATACACCAATCTGAAGAGTCAACAGTCTTCTAAATTCCTTCAGTTCCAAACTTCAGGGATTCTAGCTTCAGATGCTGACACAGCACAGTGCTACCAGCTCTCTGGTGTTACCAACAGCAATTTGAAAGCCAAGTTCTTAACTCACAGGGTGTGATTACAAGGTCACCAGGGTCAGCACTCATGGGTTCCATGGAGGCAATGCTCAGCCTAACTCAGTCCTTCATCTGTCTGTTGATGAGCAAGTGCTTACTAAGCATCAACTTGCACAGCATGTAGTATTTTCAAAGGAGGAAGAAAAATGCATAAAACATTGACATCAAGGACCAGTTGGTGGGCAACAAACCAGAGAACAATATTAATACAAAGTCTCAGAGATGGTAAGGAAAAGGAGCCAGATATAAGCAAGTAACTGCCAATGTTTATAATTAAGATGACACGTATTGGAGTTGGTCAAAGACATCTTTCAGGGGGGGGGTGTGGAAAAGACCCCACAGAGCAAAGCGGTTGGCATGAGGCTGTGAAGGCCCACCAGGATCTCTATGGGTGGTAAGGGAAGCAGGGCATCCCAGGAAAGGGCTGTAGCACATAGGAAGACAAGAGGATAAAGTGGTTCAGGGTGGGCTGGTGAGCAGATCTGCCACTGCGTGACACTTGTCCCCAGTGACTATACAACCACTGGGTGGAAAAGATGACAGAGAATGGATTAAATCTTGCTCATAAGGAAGCCAACAAGGAAAGCCAAGTTCAGTTGTCTAATCTAGTTCCACTTGAATTTAAAATTTCACACTTGCGGAATTTCCTAAGCGGCTGACTCAGGCCGCACGGCAGGCCCTGGCTTAGCCGTGAGAACCCAGAGAGATAATAACACACAAAACCAACACCCACAGAAAGCTGCGGGAGCATCGCAGCCAGAGCAAAGAGCTCAGAATCTGTTGGCCTGAATTAGGTCTTCACAAGGTCTATTCCATCAAAACACATGAAGCTAAAAGCATCCTTTGTGTGACTTCTGGAGGAACGCTGACATCGGGAAATCACTTCCCGGGAAATCACAATATTGTATCCGCTATAGCAGAGTATTAATACTAAATGGCCAGGGAGTGAAGCTGGTTGACAAAAGCCAGGGACATCAAGCTAAAAGCCCACACGGTATTCTTACTGCACATTGCAGGGTATAAATTGAGAGCGTGCCCTCCACTACTTTAAATTTCCTGGGGCTAGGGCTTTGTCCAGAAATTTCATATTTACATAACATACCTGCAATCATTTTCTTAAACCTCCAACCTATTTCTCCGAAGTAATAGCATTATGGTTTTTGATTGTTATTTCTTGCTGCTTTGCCAGAGGGAATTACCAGGGAGCAAAGGTAAATAGAACCCACAGTACAAGCAGATCATTTGAAAGGGAGGTTGTCCCAATCTGTTCAGGCCAGATGATGGAGAGAGGCTCCAACCTCACAGGTCTTGCTTTGTCATCAGCATGGGTCCCAGGCATCTGCCAATGTCAAGCTGGGCTCCTACTAGCCAGCTGCCCAGGCTTCAGTTTCAGCCCCTCAGGCACTGTGAGTGGTTGGACTGCTGGAGAGGGGCGGGGGTCCAGGCCCGCTAACCTGGGCTTCCGGTAAGACCTCAACTGACCAAGGAAGGGATCTGGAGCTGAAGAAAACATATAGGCCCCTGATCTCCTCTGCCCTCTTCTGGTAAGAGGACAGAGGCCCAAAGATCAAAGAGCCTGCAAGGCCAGGTAGGCAGGAATGGGAAGGGCCAGGGTACGGAAGCCCCTGCAGGACAACTGAGCGGGTGATGTTTGCACACCAGGGAGATGACAGACTTTCTGGGAGTCTTGGCATCACATCTGTTGGGCCGCCAGAAAAAGGTGTTCCTGAATTCATGTACTTACTCCTTTTAAGAACCTACCGTTTGGGAAGCGTGGTGAATGGGCGGGAGAAGATAAATACTCTTCTTTTACCAGGAAAATAGTGCTAGTTCCTACTTTTATTTTTCACAACAGCAAAAATAACAAGAGTAAATCATCACCACCCATGATTGAATATACCAGTGTGCTCGTGAATCACCTGGAGAACTTCGTTTGTTTAGCAGTTTCCTTTTTAATACAGAATCCCGGGGTCTCCCTCAAATACTGTGAATCAACAGGGGCAGGAGAAGGGCTGCTTTTCAGTTTCCCAACAGGGGTGGAAATCAGCACCTGGTCTGTGTGGTCTGTGCTGGAGGAATGATGCTTTACTGTAAGTAGTGCTGGTCACAGAGAAGATGTTGGGCCCAGGGTGAGAATGAGGCAGTGGTTGGGGAGGATAGAAAAAATTCTGGGGAGGGGTTGGGGTTGGGGGAAGAACAGTAGGAGAGAGGGAAGAAAGGAGGGTGGAAGAGAAGGGAAAGAGAAAAGGGAGGGGAGGGGACAGACTCAGGGGAGGGGGCACACTGAAAGCGCGCATATTTATCAAATATGACCATTGCGTATTCCATAGGTCAGCGAAGTAATAGACAAGGGCTTTGGTTTGGTTTGCGTGGTTTTTTTCAATGGCAGGCCAATGATGCTTAGATCTCTCAGGATCCTAAGGACCTTAGCAAGGAGATGTCTGGGGGTATTTTAGTCAGCTTGGGTTGGACAACAAGCGTTGACTGGTGTATTAGAGAATTCCTTAAAAGACAGCGAGGGGCACACGGCAAGGGGGCGGAAGGCGCACCCCCTTTGGCAGCCGCAACGTGTCATGGTCTCCCTGCCCAGCCTCACCTCTCCCGGTCCTTCTCCAGGGCTTCCTGCTCGGCTTCCAGGCTGGCCTGGAGCCCGGACTGCGCACTGCCGCTGCTGTTCAGCGTGGCCAGCTTCTGCCTCTGCTCCTCAATCTCCAGGCCTAGCGTGGAGCGCCTCTGCAGGGCCGAGTGCCTCCTCTCCAGCCTGGCCACGGCCCGCTCCAGCGCCTCCCGTTGCTGCTTCTCCCGCGACTCGAGGATCTCCTTCTCCTTCCTCCTCACTTTTTCTTCCTGCCGGGCAATGTTGGCCGTGAACTCAAAGGTGGCCTGGAGCTTCTGCAGCTGGCTGGCGCTGGCCTGGTACTGCGCAAGTTGTTCCTCTTTTTCTTCCATTTCTTTTTCTACCTGATAGAGAGTGTTGTCTAAACCAAGGGGGCCTCTGTCCAGGATTTCAAATCCCCTCTGCTTTTCTTCCAACAGTGTTGGCAGATGATGCTGCAGGAGGTACTGGAGCTGGCGTTCTTTATACTGCAGCCGGTACTCCGCTGGCTTTATCTGCTCGAGAGTCTGAGCCGCCTGCATGAAGATTGCGACACCATCGTCACTTCCCTCCGACGACCTGAAGTCACCTTCCTTTGCAGACTTTAGGCGCTCCAGGAGTTCTCGTTCTTCTTCAACTTCCTTTTCCAGCAGGTCCTTCTGCTGAACCAGGTCCTTCTCCAGGTTGGCCAGCTTGACCAGCTGCCTTCTCTTGAACTCTAGGAAATGCAGCTGGGCCCTTTCTAACTCCTCACCGTCGTCGTCCCCTTCCGCCCGGGCCTCCTTCGCCCGCAGGAGGGCCTCCCGGATGCCCTCCAGGTCCCTCCTCTCCTCCTCCACCCGCTGCACTTCCCCGCGCCGGAGGAGCCGGATCATCTCCTGCTTCTCCCGCAGCTGCTCCTCCAGGTGCACCACGAGCATGACCTGCTCCTTCTCCTGCTCCTCCAGTCTCTTCTTCTCCAACTCCAGCTTGGCGTACTGCTCGTCCTTCTCCCTTTTGAGGCGGTCCAGCTCGTGAAATATCTGGATCTTCTCGGCCTTCTCATTGTTGTTGAGCTCTTGGAGCCGCCGGAGCTCTTCTTGGACTCGGAGAAAGCTCTCCTCCTCTTGCTTCTTCTTCTGCAGCTCGATTTCCTGCTGCTCCCGCTGCCTTTCCTCTTCAAACTTCTCCTTCTCCGCGAGCAAATCCTTCAGCCTGCTCTCGATGTGGAAGCTGCGGCGTTTGAGGCTCTCCTCCTGCTTGCGGATCTGCAGCTGGACAATCTCTGTCTCCTTGCGCTGAGTCTCCACCTCCTGCTGCATCCGCTCCAGTTCGGCCTTATCTGACTTCTGCTTTTCCTCCATTTCTTCTATGAGTTTCCTGAAATACGAAACGTTGACCCATCATCATTTGCTCCTACTTACAAATGGTGCTCAAACTTCTCCCTAGCTGAAATGTTCTGAAAATGGACACACCCCACAAAGTCAAACCCTTTGCTCAAACCCTTTGCTAAAATAAAGAGTGGGGGTAACTGCTTTGCTTTTCACTTCCAGCTGCATACTGCTTGGCTTTTTTACTCTGTAACTGTCCAACATATCATTTGCCTAATCTCCTCAAGTAGCCTCTGATATCATTTCTTTGTAGAGTCTCTAAGCATAATGTGTTATGCATGATATCATTTTAAAAGACCCTGAGCTCAAAGAGAAAGAACCATGCCCAATTTAAATTTAAATGTCAATAATTTTATTCAGCCCAATGGCTAAAACTCAATAGAAATTCAGTTACAAAATGACATTAAATAAAAATGCTTATGCCGTCCTCAACTCATTGGGGTCAAATATCAAAGTCAAGATAATCGACAGTTCATTGTTGCAGCTCAAACAACCACATGCTATTTAGCATTTAATCACTAGTTTAGGACAAGTGGTAATCAGCAAATGGCCCCAAATATTAGTTTATTAACACATAACACTGAGAATAACAGGGGTCTCCATAGAAAACTGAGATGCATGATTCCCAGGGTTACATGTCATGCTTGGTCTATAGCATTCTAAACTCCAGATTCCAGAAAACAAATATCCAACTTACAGATTTTCAGTGGCCTTAGTTTCTATTCTACTATCTATCCTTACTCTGTTTCTTGGCTTTTAAATAGGACGAGGGTGGGGAAAAGGAGAAAATACTTAGCTTTATCAGACAATTATATTAAGAACATATAAAAAACTTCAAATCAGCTAAAATACACACACACACACACACACACACACACACACAGGGAGAAAAGTGGGTAAAGAATTTAAAGAAGCAAATTATAGAAAGGAAATACAATGGCCAAACAACATAAGCAAAGATGTTTAAAAGGGGAGGAGGCATAAGGAAGGGGAATTGTCATTCTTTTGGCTTTATAAAACCTCAGGTGATAATCACTAAGGAGGATATGCTTTTGGTTTAAATATAAACAAGTTATATGTTTGGTGTATTAAATTTAATGAGTAGAGGAAATTTGCCTACTTTCTTCCAAGTATTTGAAGACGTACTGTTTTCAAAAATTCAAAGATGGTAAAATTAACCAGCTAGAGAAATGACCTACAGTCATTAGACACATAAATACTTGACACAGAGCCAGAGGAAGGCAATGAAATAGACACAATGAAATCCACCTGGATCAGTAATGCAGAGAATCCACAGACCACAGTAGTGTTAAAACCAGTATCCCACGTGGCTTACCTTTTACTTTCTAATTTTTCAAGCTCTTCGCGCTGTTGCCGCTCAAATTCAAGTCTAATAAAAATCAAATGAAAATGAGTCACTTTTTGGAAAGAGCTTTTCCCTCTCATTCTCTGCATATAGTTGCATATTAGAAAGAGCACCCATTTTTAAGTATTATTTTTAATTATGATGGATTAGCACGTTTAAATGTTTTCTTTGCTCTATGCCTATGATTAGAAATTAGATACTTTTCAGGCAGGGAAGGACAGATACCATATGTTTTCACTTATAAGTGGAACAGGAGAAACTTAACAGAGGACCATGGGGGGGTGGGTGGAAGGGGAAAAATAGTTGGGAGAGGGAAGGAGGCAAACCATGAGAGACTCTTAAATACTGAGAACAAACTGAGGGCTGATAGGAGTGGGAGAGAGGGGAAGGGGGGTGATGGGCATGGAGGAGGGCACTTGTTGAGATGAGCACTGGGTGTTATATGGAAACCAACTTGATAATAAACTATGAAAGGGAAAAAATGAAATTAGACATACTACTGGGTGCTGACATTCTGGCTGAAAAGAACATATTTGACTAGAAGTAAAACAAAGCACCAATGTACTGAAAAAGCGGGTTAAAGAAAACATCTAAATGATAAGCAGGTCTACTCCATGCAGCTTAATCACTGATGAGTATACAAAACAGAGAATCTCTACCTTAGACAGATGGGTCCTTTTATAGGGAAAAGACTGCCAGGGAGGTGAGAGAGAGAGAGAGAGAGAGAGAGAGAGAGAGAGCACAGGCATCAGTTAAGAAAAGAATTAACTGGGGGAAAAAACATCAGGAAAAAAGCAGTAAGGTACTTAACAGCCAACAGCCATGCACACACTGAAGTCTCTTTTTATAAATATCATATTTCCCAATAATTGCTTGAGGCAAAGACTCCAGGGAGTTAGCTGTGTTATGTTTGCAATGTTCCCATCATAATGATAGCACTAATAAGAAGTGAGTACCAATAATAATCGTGACAGTAGTCAAATTCTTATTTTTACTACTTTGTAGATGGTTATGGTGCAGGAAAGTCCATCAAGATCTTCTTATGACTAACAGTTCTAGGATCCAGAAATTACTGGGGGCTACACAGATTGTGAACGGATTTACCAGTGTTGTTAGCAAAATAAAGGGGGCTAGTCTCTAGGAATTTTAAAACAACTTGCTAAACTACTGACAACAAAAGTTGATTTATTCTCAAATGCTAGTCTTAATGACTGCAAGATTTCACTCTTCTTCTTAAACAGCGTGTATGATAGTTCTAAAACTTCTACATTTTCCTGCTGAGGTAAATGGCAGATTTGGTGAAAAAGTTCAACTATGGAAACATTCATCACAAACTTTCCCTTTTAACAGGCAAACCCAGACTGACAAAAGTAACTTTTACGATGAGCTAAGAAATATTTCAAACAGATGTGTTACCTACTTAATTTGGGCTAACGTTGAGAGGAACATTCCTGGTGGCATTTGTGGCCAGAAAGGAGTGCTGTGCTAGGTCACTTACCCATGTCAGCTTACTTTGTCTATCCAGCAAACACTAAAGATAGCAAATAGTCTCTCCATTTTACAGATAAACCCAGAGCTCGGATATGTGAAACGACCTGTCCAAGGTCATAATGGTGAGATGTGGGAAAGTCAGCATTTGAACCCATGGCTACTTCCAAAATGGCCTCCCTTAATTCACAAGCAATGCTTGAATTGGTGATATACAATAAAAGAATTAAATCCTTCACTGAAACTTGTCACTTAGGGTTATACGTATCCTCCCATCAAATGAAAATAATCTGTAGATAGTAGGCAATACCATGCATGAGAAATCAATCACATAAATATATATGAAAGGTATTTGCAAGTCTCCAAGCTCAGCACATATGTCATTATACTAAGCAGGGATAAGGTTTCATTAAGGTTAATATGTGATTGTTCTCTTTCCTACAACAATAAACAGAACCTTGGAAGTGTTTCCTATTTTTTAGACTTCTGTACAGTTTAGTCTTCCTAGAAATATTTACACAAAGAATCACTAGATATATCACTTTCAAACCAGAGAATTCCCCTATGGAACTCTCTTTAATCTCTAGTTTTACTTTCTATGAACAGCTCAGTGTAACTAACAGTACACACCGCTCTGACGATGCCACAGGCATGTGGTCCTAAGCCAAATGATCCCCTGAGAGCTGCAAGCCCGGGGGCTGGATTAAATCCTCTCATCTGAGGACTGTCTACAAGGGGAAGGTGCTGGGCTGGGCTCTTAGCCGGCAATACCCTTCCTCTGTTCTGCCAACCCTGCCAGGTTGACAAGCTTCTCATCCCATTTTACAGAACAAAAAATGGAGGCTTCACAGATGACATGACACTCTACATGGAAAACCCAATAGACTCCACCAGAAGCCTTCTAGAACTGATCCATACATTCAGCAAAGCTGTAGGGTACAAAATCAATGTACAGAAATCAGTTGCATTTATATACACCAAAAATGAAGCAACAGAAAGAGAAATGGAAATTGATCCCATTCATAATTGCACGAAAAGCCATAAAATACCTAGGAATAAACCTAACCAGATATGTAAAAACTTGTAGCTGAAAACTATAGAAAGCTTACAAAAGAAATTGAAGAAGACACAAAGAAATGGAAAAACATTCCATGCTCATGGACTGGAAGAATAAACAGTTAAACTGTCACTATTACCCAAAGCAATGTACACATTCAGGGCAATCCCCATTAAAATTGCACCAGCATTCTTCTCGATGCTAGAACAAATTATCTTAAAATTTGTATGGAACCACAAAAAACCCCAAATAGCCAAAGTAATATTGAAGAAGAAAACCAAAACAGGAGGCATCACAATCCTAGACTTTAGCCTTTACTACAAAGTTGTCATCATCAAGACAGTATGATATTGGCACAAAAACAGACGACAGACCAACGGAATAGAATAGAGAGCCCAGAACTGGACCCACAAGTGTATGGCCAACTAATCTTTGACAAAGCAGGAAAGAGCATCCAGTGGAAAAAAGACAGCCTCTTTAGCAGGTGGTACTGGGAGAGCTGGACAGCAACATGCAGAAGAATGAAATTAGACCACTTTCTTACACCATTCACAAAAATAAACTCAAAATGGATAAAGGACTTGAATGTGAGACAGGAAACCATCAAAACCCTAGAGGAGAAAGCAGGAAACAGCCTCCTTGACCTCAACCGCAGCAATTTCCTCCTCGACACATCCCCAAAGGCAAGAGAATCAAGAACAAAAATGAACTATTGGGACCTCATCAAGATAAAATGCTTCTTGCACTGCAAAGGAAACAATCAAAAAACCTAATAGGCAACCAACAGAAAGGGAAAAGATAGTGGCAAATGGCATATTGAATAAAGGGGTAGTATCAAAAATCTACAAGGAACTCACCAAACTCCATACCTGAAAAACGAATAATCTAGTGAAGAAATGGGCAGAAGAGTTGAACAGTCACTTCTCCAAAGAGGACATCCAGATGGCCAATAGGCACATGAAATGATGCTCAGGGTCACTCAGCATCAGGGAAATAGAAATCAAAACCACACTGAGATACCACCTCACATCGGTCAGAGTGGCTAAAATGAACAAATCAAGAGACTATAGATGCTGGCAAGGATGTGGAGAAACGGGACCCTCCTACACTGTTTGTGGGAATGTAAACTGGTATGCTGCTCTGGAAAACAGTATGGAGGTTTCTCAAAAAACTATCAATAGAACTCCCCTATGACCCAGCAATAGCACTGCTAGGGATTTACCCAAGGGATACAGAAGTGCTGATGCATTGGGGTACATGTACTTCAATGTTCATAGCAGCACCTTCAACAATAACCAAATCATGGAAAGAGCCTAAATGTCCATCAACTGATGAATGGATCAAGAAAATGTGGTGTATATATACAACGGAATACTACATGACAATGAGAAAAAAATGAAATCTGGCCATTTGTAGTAAAATGGATGGACCTAGAGGGAGTCATGCTAAGAAAAATAAGTCAGGCAGAGAAGGACAGATACCATATGTTGTCACTCATAGGTCTAATAGGAGAAACCTATAAGGAGACCAAGGGAATGGGAAAGAGGGGAAATGAGTTGGGGAGAGGGAGAAAAGCAAATCATGAGAGACTATTGAATGCTGAGAACAAACTGAGGGCTGAAGAGGGAGGGTGGAGGGAAAGGGGGGTGATGGTCATGGAGAGGGGCACTTGTGGGGAAGTGGGTGTTATACGGAAACCAACTTGGTAATAAACTATTACTGGGTGTTATATGGAAACCAACTTGATAATAAACTATTAAAAAAATAAATAATAAAATGCATACCAACTACAGGGAGCACACACACAAAAAAAGAAAGTAGCAGGGGGAGAACTCAAATCCAAGTTTGATACACTAAAACCTGGGCTGCTGACCATGACAATTATTGCTACTGAGCTGCGTCATCTCAGGAGGTCATAAAATGTGAGTATTAGTATCCTCATCTCTAATGTGATGCTCTGAGAACCTTCTTTTTTATTTAGCAAGGTGTCAGGCATGGGGAGTGGGGGACAGGTATCCTAACAGCCTGTAACGGTGACCTGGTCCCTGCTTCCACAGGACTCCCAGTCTGTGACAGTCAAGTAAACAAAAGTAAGCACCTAATGGGTTCCAAGACAGAAAAGACATGGTGTTCTAACATACAAGAGCAGGGTACTGAGCCCAGAATTTGGTAATACCAAATCAAGGCAAAGCTTCCAAAGGAAACCTATACCTAAGCTGTGCCATTCTTCCACATGCATGATATAGAAATTCAAGAGAAGCTCTAAAACCAGATCTTGACTTGTTGTGGGGGAAGTGGCAAGACCCAAAGCTTAACAGGATGCCAGATAGTGAAGAGCCTTGGAAATTAAATAGTAAGAACTCTGAACTTGATCCTAAAGATGGTGGCAGAAAAGTACCATGTTATAAGAAAGAAAGAGAACACTGGGGTGGCTCAGTCACTTAAGCATCCGACTTCAGCTCAGGTCATGATCTCATGGCGCGTGAGTTCGAGCCCCACACTGGGCTCTGCACTGACAGCTCAAGAGCGTGGAGACTGTTTCAGATTCTGTATCTCCCTCTCCCTCTGCCCCTCCTCTGTTCTCTCTCTCTCTTTTTCAAAAATAAATAGACATTAAAGAAAAAAAGAGTCAAAGATGCCCCCTCAGGTTTCTGACCAGGTTAAACAGGAGGTGGGAAAGCAAGAACTAAAAAGTCTGCAGGTGTGAACACAGAGACCACGTATGAGTTATTTAACCTGAGACACTTAATTTTCATAGAAATTGAAAAAAAATAAGAAGCCCTACCTCAAAGGGCTGTAGGCCCGTGTCAAATGAGATAATACACATAGAGTACGTGTAAAGTGCCTGCACATATTAGGATCCACTGAGAGGAGGAGAAGCACTGGGGACAGAGCAGTGGGGGAGGCAGAAGTAATAATGGTAGTCGCACTAGTGCTAGGACTCATGGTAGCCAAGATGAGGGCAGTAACCATAATCTACTGAAGATTCATTAGATGCCTCATTCTGAGGACTTCGCATGAAGTAGGTGCCATCGTTATCCCATTTTGCACGTGAGAGATGGCCGTATCACTAGTAAATGGCAGAATAAATCTTGACTCTAAAACTGGCTCACAATTTTCATCTCTTCTCCATCCTGCCTTCGAGAAGGTAAGCTCAATTTCATACATGTTGAAGCTAATGATTCCAGAGAGTTAATAAAAAATGAGATGTCCAGCAGGCAGGGAGATACATACAAAGGTCTAGCTCTCAGGTACTTGTCAAGGATGGAGATACAGACTTGGGATTCTCCAGCATCTAGACCAGAACTGAAACCACAAAAGTGGATGAGCTAATCCAGATGTATGTATGGAATGAAAATAAGGGAGTTTAGTGCCAAGCCTGGAAGACCACGGACACTGCAGTGACTACCGAGAACAAGGCTAAGGAGCAGTTAAAGACACAGGGAGAAGGTCAGGAAAGAGTAGGCACAGGAAAGCAAAGGGAAGGGAGAGCAGTAGTATGAAATGCTCCAGGAAAGTCAAGTAAGAAAGGGCCGAAGGAGAACTCACTGAACTTAGCAACATGGAGGTCACTGGTGAACTCGGAGTGAGCTTTGCTGGGTTTGGGGCCAGACTGCAGTGGACTGAGGACTGAATGGGAGGAGAGTAGAGGCTGATCATGGATACAGTAGAGCACTTTCTCAGTATTTTAGTTATGAAAGGGAGGTGGTAGTTTTAGGAGAATGGATGCTCACTTTAATATCTGGAAGATACTTGTGCATATTTAAACCCTAGTATAAACAAGCCAGAAGAGAGAGAGTGTAAACAAATTGGGGATAGAGGTTCCTGAGCTGGCATGAAAAGAAAAGGACAAAATGATGGCTGAGAGCATGGACTTTGGAATTAGTCTATTGCAGATCAAATCCTGGCTCCTATATGACCAGGGACAATTTCTCTCCAAGCCTTAATTTCCTCATCTGGAATGAGATTCAAGAATAAGCCTAGTCCTTGCTGAGTAGAGGATCCAATGGAAGTATATAATGAGCACTTAGCAGTTAATAAATATAAGCTACAAATCCTACAGCATCCATAGTACAAGTAGGAGAAGACAAAGAACTATTCAGCCATTGGGACAGGAAGGATGGAGAAAAAGACAAAAGCAAAGCAGACATGGGTTTTTATTGTGGTGGTGTTCTCTTAGGACTTCTGTATTCTCTGTGAGGTCAGAAGGAAGGTCCTCTGCTAAAAATAAGGAGGAAGGTGGAGAACACTAGTTATACATGAAAAGGCCAGTGGGCAAGAGAACTGATTAGGACAATAAAGAAAAAGCGGTGGGTAGGTGGGCATCACTCACACCTAGAGATTGTCAGTTTACAGAGACGCCGGTCTCCGTGTTGACGCGGCTTTCTCTCATAGTGTTGAGCTGAGATATTGGATACAGGCTCAGGACAGGGAGAAAATTCACTGGAACCAGATGGGTCTCTGACAAGAGAAAGAACCAAAGAACCATCTGAGGATTTGGGAAGAGGATGGTTCAAGTGTTGAGGACAAAAACTTGACTGGACAGAAAAGTAAGTGGGGACAAGGCAAGTCTTCTTACGGGTGAAACAAAGAAATCCAAGAAGTCTCCAGACTGAAGAAGTGAATATGCTTATGTAACCCTAAGTATCCACATGGAATCACCCGAGATAACAGCAGGACTGAAAACGATGGTGAAGCTTAGCAAGTAAGTTTAGATGACAACAGTAAGGAGGGGCACAGGCTGGGAGAGGCGTGTGCGGAAGCAAATGGATCTGAGTGCTGAGTGCCCTGCGGGGCAGAGGAAGGGTGGTCTGAGGGCAGCTGCAGGGGGACTGGAGTCTCTGGGCTGATGAGAACCCTGGCCCCTTGTCGATAGAAGTTCTCATTTTAGAACGTTTGATTGTGATGAGGAAAGGAAAAGTACTTGGACCAGTGGAAACTGTCAACCTTAGATGTAGGAGGCTGTCTGATCCCTTCTGAAGAGGGACATCTAATGATTTGTAAGGTTCTGAGTTAAGGCATCAGGGAGAGATTCCCATTTTAATTCATATTGAAGAAGTATGGATTCATTTCTGTGGTCTCTAAAATGGGGGAAAAAAGTTTGACTGTTTCCTACTAAAAGCAGTGTCCTTGATAACAAATGACTCCTCTTTCCTAAAATATAAGAGTTAAAAAAAAAAAAA